>JAHWFP010098733.1:9448-54025 GCA_023313725.1 Lithobius niger | reverse complement strand
AAAAAAAAAAAAAAAAAAAAGGATAAGATGCTCGTGTTTGGAAAAAAGGCAAAGGACTCTTTCTTAATTTTAACTCTAATAATAAAAAAAAGGTTTGACGCCAAGAAATACAACTTTCATCAAATTTATACCAACTCCCACAAAATGAGCGTAGTAGAAGATTACTTAAAAATCAATGAACCTTTGGTGTACGATTCATCGGTCGAGTCTTACACTTACCACGAATACAATCCTATTGTCCCCAATCTCAACAACGTAAATTCGGAAATCCGCATACACGTAGAAAACCAAGATTTATATCTGCACGTTGCCAACAGATACCTCCTGATTAAAGGGAGGTTACTGAAGGACTATGATTCGGCTTACACAGATGCTGACGTAGCCATGCTGATTAATAATGCTCCCATGTTCCTGTTTTCTAACATCAAATACCATCTCGGTGATAAACAAGTCGACGAGTTTAATTATCCGGGGTTCGGTACTCTGATGAAGGGACTCTCACTTAAGGCTCGGCGGAGCAATGGATAGTGCGGCTTCAGTTGCTGCTGAACTAACCGACAACTTGGGATTCAAACAGCGACACGCATCCATCATCATTGAAACAACTCCCAAGGGAAGCTTTACATTCGCCATAGCCCTGAAACACGTCATGGGATTTTTCGAAAATTACGATAAGCTAATCAGTGGAATTAAACTCTTGCTCACACTCATGCGAGCGAGTGACACTAACGCAATCTTCAAAGCCGCAGCAGCGGCTAATGGTAAAGTCGTTCTAAATAGCATCAGCTGGCACGTTCCACATGTCACGGCCTCGGACGAGCAGACACTTAAACTCTACTATCTCATCGACCACGGAGCGACTGTGGATTTAGGATTTAGGCACTGGCATTACAATAGCTGCGTGCTCCCTCAAAATACCAGCCTCACATGGCGCGTGCTGACTACTTCCGCGGTCGAAAAACCTTGGTGGATAGTTTTAGCTTTTCAAATAACAGGTAGGACTCTTTAGTCAAAAATCCTAGTGTTTTTGACCACTGCCGTCTGCAAGATGCTCACGTGACTCTAAATTCAGAAAGATAACCATTTCTCGATTTAAATACTAATTTTGCCACTGGAGAGTACGTTGGTCTGTTCAGAATGGCGCAGCAATTTAGGCAGCTTCGCTACGACACCAACGACTTGAGTTTCGACTTGCTTTAGTTCAAGAAAGCCTATCCTCTCGTGGTGTTGGATTGCTCCAAACAGTTACAGAGGCTTCAATTGGGAATCATGGATGTACAAATCAAACTGAAGTTTAGAGCAGCCGTACCGGCTAATAGTACTTGTAGCGCTCTGCTCATTGGAGACAGGAAAAAGAATCTAAAGTTGGACAGAGGCAAAGTCGAAGTTGTTTATTAAATAATAATAATAATAATAATAATAATAAAGATATGGCGCTCAAAACAAGGTCACGAAAAAAGAAAGGCGGCTTTTTGCCATTGGCATTGCTAGGACCGATTTTTGCCGGGAATGGATTGTTGGCGGGTGGGACAGCGGGGGTGTATCTACCGTAAAAAAGGCACAAAACTATGAAAAAATTCTAGCTGAATTCGTGCGACGTCACAAGCAAGTGGAAGGTTCTGGATCGAAGAAAAAATTGAGCAAAAAAAGAAGCAAATAAAAATTACCCCATGGCAGACTGAGGTCTTTACTTAACCTTTAACAAACTTTGATTTAAACGAATTGGCTAGAGTAATGAAAATTCCAAAATTCAGAGGTACTTTTAGTTAACACACACTTCCCTTAAAACTTTGGCCTACTGGTGAAAATGGAATAGTAAACTTGGAATATTTCCACGATGGAGACGGGAAGTCAGTGGGTAGCTTATTCTACCGTTTCGGGAGAACCTTGTTATTTCGATAGTTTTGGCAACATGGGTCCTCCCCGGTCTGTGGTAAACTACTTGGGACCGGGAATTAAATACAATTGTGAATGCGTACAAAATTTTGACCAGATTTGGTGTGGTCACTTTTGCTTATTTTTCCTAAGTGCCTTCTCTAAGGCTCGTAATTACAAAGCTGTTTTAGATAGGATGAGGTGAGTCATCTATTGAAAAGTTACGTGCAAATCTAACTGGAAATAAACTCATCGAATGGCTCTACTGTGCTGGGCAAATTATTTTCTATTACGTAAGGAATTTCGAAAACGGTAGCTGTCGAATGCTCTCCTTTGGTTTAGTAATGTAAAGGGCTCTCGTTCCTATTTTAAATTTAGCAACTAGAGCGACACTCGGATCGCTGCAGTAGAAAATTGCTTTATGAATTAAACCTGAACTTGTACATACAAAACTCGAGAGAGGACCAGAATTAACGAACCAATCGCTCGCTTTTTCCAAAGGGCTTTTCATGCTGAAACTGATCAACGTGAAACTGTTTTCATGCACAAATTTCTTCGTAGCCGCGTCACTCGGTAAAGTAGGTTCGCTTAGATTTCTAATCGATTTGTTCGTGGCATTAAAGTATTCTTTCTGCTCATCTTGGAACAAACAATTGCTGTCAATAAATACCTTAGTAACAGCATCGTTCGGTAAAGTAGGTTCGCTTAAATTTCTAATCAACTTGTGGGTTGCGTTAAAGTACACTTTTTGGTCGTCTTGTAATAAACAATTCCTATCAACGTATACTTTTAATGCCGCGTCAGCAGCGTGCCAGGGATAAGCTATGTCCTTATTTGCTTCTTCCTTGCGTAGAAATTACCATCGGCATTATCTACTTACAACAACGTAGCCCGAGCCGTCCGTTATCAGCGCCACAAAAAATAACAGGCAGATGCAGGTTGTATTTTGCAAGGTGTGCGGGACGAAAAGAGCTTCCTTTTTCAAGTCTGGAAAAGGAATCGTAAACAAACTCATAGATAAGTTACCTCTCGAAATGCATTTGCCAGGCTACCAATACTGCAGTCCGGGAACTAAGCTTGAAAAAAGATTGGCTTGAGGAGACTCGGGAATTCATAAACTAGATGAAGCGTGCATAGAACATGACATCGCTTACTCCGAGATCTCGGGCTTGAAAAATCGGCACACAACTGATGAAGTTCTAATTGCTAAAGCTGAAAGAGTGAGAGATGATCCTTCTCTGGCGTAGAGAGAAAAGCTAGCTGCTTCCATCGTTAAGAAAATTATGAAAACAAAACTTTGGTTCGGAATTGAAAATTAAAAAAAATGGTTCAACTCGTAACAGAACTTCACAAACCAACCCGAAAATATTTTCCGAGACGGAAAGTGACTTTACTGAGCCTGAACGATCTATGGCAGGCTGACTTGGTAGAAATGATACCTTACGCTAACCTAAATATAAGGTTTAACTACTTACTAACCTGCTTTAATGTCATGTCCAAGTTCGCTTGGGCCATTCCCCTTAAATCTAAATCCGACATAAATGTTACCGAAGCTTTCAAGAAGATACTCGCTGGAGCGACACCCCCTAAAAATTTACACGTCGATTTAGGTAGTGAGTTTTACAATAAAGACTTCAAAGCCCTACTCAAGCGTCATAACATCAACATGTACTCTACGTATTCCAGGAAGAAAGCGAGAGTGGTAGAACGTTTCAGCAGAACGCTGAAAACTAGAATGTGGAAAAGATTCACCAGGCTGGGTACTTACGAGTGGACGCACATTATCTATGAGTCAGTTTCCAATTACAATAACACGGTTCATTCTGCCATAAAACTTAAACCAAGGGAAGTACCCAAACGCCACGAACCGTTGCTGAGATGAACTAGTACTAATCGGTTGTTGAACAAACCGAAATTTGCCGTTGGAAATAAAGTCAGGATTTCTAAAGTTAAGAAAATTTTCGATAAAGGATATTTGCAAAATTTTACTAACGAAGTTTTCACGTTTCGTGAAGTCCAAAAAACCGAGCCGGTTACTTATCTTCTAAAAGACGAGTCGGATGAATTGGTGCTCGGAGGCTTTTACGAACCGGAACTTCAAAAAACTTTAGTTCCCGATTTATTCTAAGTAGAACAAGTATTACATAAAAAGAAAGGAAAAGATGGGAAATGCTTTACTTCGTTAAATGTAAGGGCTGTGACGCCAAATACAACAGCTGGAAAAAAAATTACTTAAACATTTTTGTTCCTATTCCTCAATTTTTTTTATACCTTGTTATTAAAAAAGGATAAACTTTTGTCTATTTTCAGAAAATAATGGAAAAGAAAACATTCACCTGTGTGTACTGAGCGTCCATATTTCCATCGCAGGCAGACCTTTGAGAACACCTACGGTTCCATCACCCATTTAATGCGGAAGAATGTACTTTCTTCCATGTCAAGCTACCCGACTTCCTCAAGAGTCAATCACCCCCATCATGAGACGAAGGATTGGGCCACCGACAGTACGAGATGCCACCGACAGTACGAGATGCCTCTAGTAGAGGATTGCATCTTTAGTGATCCGATTCAATTCCTCCTATCTATACGCGTGGCACTACAAGCAATGCTGGAACTTTGTTTGCACCAGCTGGTAAACTGCAAAGCCCAAATCAGCTTGGGTATAGAGTTTACTAGGGATGCTGCGTTCATTCAAGCGGGATCCTGGTCGAGATTCTCTGAAATACATAATCCCAATGACATCCCCGCTCTTCTGGACGAACCTTTCACAAAAATTCAAAAATCCATCGATGCTTTCGCCGAGCGGGGCAGCGGCTGGGTTATCTCTCACATCCATAACCTACGACTCAGAGTGTCGAGGTATAAGCCACTGCGAGCATCGTCCAAAAGCGCTCGCTGGCAAGCAAAAAGCAGTAGTGAACGTTAAAAATTTTAACGATGATAAATGCTTTCTCTATTCCGTACTGGCCGCAGCTTTGCAGTTCGACAATGTCAACCCAGAAGATTACCGCGAGTTTGAGGATATGATAGTGTCGAGGTATAAGCCACTGCGAGCATCCCTCTTCCAAAAGCGCTCGCTGGCAAGCAGAAAGCAGTAGTGAACGTTAAAAATTTAAACGATCATAAATGCTTTCTCTATTCCGTACTGGCCGCAGCTTTGCAGTTGGACAATGTCAACCCAGAAGATTACCGCGAGTTTGAGGATATGATAGATACTTCCACGTTAACCTACCCTACTAACATCGCTGCAATTGACAAGTTTGAAGAGGCGAACGATCTATCGACCAATATCATCGGTTATAGCCGCAAAGAGGAGTTACACCCGCTTCGCGTCTCTAAAAACTCGGACGGACTACGGATCGACCTTCTCTATCTGTACGACGACGGCGATGACAAAGATTCGGAAACCTTAAACAGCCATTACTGCGCCATCACCGATGTAGCTGCTTTTCTACGCTATCGAGGTTCGGGCTCACATGCCAAATTCTATTGTAGGAACTGTGTCGCCGGTTTCAGAGGAGAATGGACGCTCCTGGTCCATAGGAAAGAATGAGTCAAAATTATTCCCATCCAAGTTCTTAGATTCAAGACGCTAGGAGAAAACGCACTCGCATTCAAGCACTTTAGCCGTGAAAACCCTTTCCCTCACATCATCTATGCCGATTTTGAATGCCTCCTTCACCCCGTCCAAACCTCTCAAACCGATGCTTCGATGAGTTCAACCACCGGAATCCTGCAAAAATTGAAAAACACCGGACAGGAGGACAGACTTATCGCCCAATTGACGCACAATGTCATGCGAAAGATGGAAACGACGACGAAAACCATCAAGATGGCAACAATTAACAAGGAAGTGCCGGACCGTAAGTGGCCGCCGACACCAATAACATTCAGGAGGGTCAACCCCCCGCAAAAGGAAACAGTGAGTAAGTCGAGTGTGACCAATGCGCAAACGGGCTAACACCACCTCCTCACGGCGACTGCAGCGACACGCCGAGTGCCATTCCTCAACAGTGCCTACAGATGTATGACAAGATTTAGATTAGGGGTTTGAATAATATCTCTGTAATGTGTTGTGCAGTGGCAACCCGGACCACTGCACTGTGAATGAGGTTGGCGCTAATGACCAAGCTGTCGACGCGCCATTAAGCCTCATCTCACCCCCCCCCCCCCACCGGAATCCATCAACATTCCTTGCAGTTTCAGCTACGTCCTAGTGGGGCATGACTGGAAGATTACACGTCACAAGGACCACTTGGGAGAAGATGCGGTCGACGTATTTTACAAATGTATAGAAAAAAAAGCGCGACATTACGCAAAATTGCTGAAAAGTGCAAAATCCCTCCATCTTACCCCATCCGAAGAAACCGATTTCAAGAATGCCAGCGTGTGTCATTATTGCGGGAAAGCCTTCAAAAAGTGTTATCAGAAAGCAAATATCGACGGGGTATCTAAAGTACGGCTCGTCGACAATAAAGTTCATTGCCACATCAGCGGAAAATACAGAGGAGCTGCTCATCCAAACTGCAACCTAACCGCGCGATAGCGAAAAACCATTCTAGTCGTGTTCCACGGCCTGGAAGGATATGATATGCACCGCCTGGTACCCGCAGTGCATACGTTTCAGGGAAAAGTAAACCTCGCAACACCGAGAGGTTCCAGACTATAACCATTAAGGATGACGTCAGCAAGATAAACCTTTGCGTTATAGGTAGCGTCAACTTCTTAAACATCTCTCTGGATACTCTAGCCGAGTACTGCTCGCCGACGTATTCGAAGATTTCCGGAAATTGTGCCACGAAAACAACAAGCTGGACCCCTGCTATTACATCTCCGCTCCAGGATTCAGCTGGGCAGCTCTTCTTAGGATGCAGAAGCCCGAGTTGGAGCTATTCACGCACGTCGGTAAGCACAATGTCATATATTCCAGCACCAGAGGTGGAGTTTCGTTCATCACAAAGAGGCATTCGAAAGCCAATAACAATTACTTGCCTCTTTACGTCCCTAGCAAACCCTCCCTATGCATAATGGACTGGGATATCAACAATAACTTCTACGGTTTTGCCATGTGCCTCATCTCCCCTACAGCAAGTTCCGCTACCTAACTAGGGAGGAGATTAGAAGTTTGGACGTAGAAACCAAACCGGACGATGCCGACATGGGCTATATACTGGAATTAGACCTCCAGTACCCCAAAGAGTTACACGACGTGCACAACGATTATCCACTAGCTCCTGAGAAGATCGACATTAGAAAGGAGCTGATTTCCCCTTATTCTCTGAATCTGGCGGGAAATTTAAACCACAAGATCAAGTCCTCTTCCAACACCAAACTCGTCCTGAACCTTCTGCACAAGAAGAGGTACACGTTTCACTACAGGAACTTGAAATTCTTCCGCCAGCACGGACTAGTATTTCGACGTATCCGAAGAGTCTTAGCCTTTAACCAAAGACAGTGTATGAAATCGTACATCGAATTCAACACCACAAAAAGGCAAAAAGCGACCGCTCCTTTCGCCAAAGACTACTTCAAATTGCTGACTACTTCGGTGTTTGGAAAACCATGGAGAATAAGCAAAGTCGTCTCGACGTGAAGCTGTGTACTGACGAGAAAACGGCACTGGAATATACCTCCCCGCCGCACGCTGAATACTTCAAGATCCTAAACGAAAACCTGATGCAACTCAACTGACGCGTTCGTGCGATATTCCGACCTACTCAGGATTTGCCATACTGGAACTCTCCAAACTGTTCATGTTCGAATTCCACTACGACTACATTTGGCCAAAGTACGAAGACCGTGCCAAACTCCTTTTGACCGACACCGACAGCCTCTGCTATGAAATAGAAACGGAGGATATTTACCGAGACATGCTCGTGGACATAGACCGTTTCTACACGAGCAACTACCCGTCGAATCATCCCCTCTTCTCCTGCACGAACAAACAAGTGTTAGGGAAAATGAAAGAAGAAATGGGTGGCGTCCCCATCTTAGAGTTCATCGGACTCAGGTCAAAAATGTACTCCAATAAACCTGTGAAAAGAGAGGACGTCAAGAAGGCCAAGGGTATCCCAAGCTCGTTCGTGAAGAAACATTTAAGCTTCAGCGACTACGAAGCGGCCCTAAACTCCGCTGCACCTGCTCAAAAGGGAAGCTGGGCCAAGATTTCCAGCGTCGGCCACGAACTGAGTACCGTTAGAATATCCAAATCCATCCTCTCGCCTTACAACGACAAGAAGTACATCCTGGACAACGGCAAAGATACGCTAGCCATCGGTCATTACGATACCGGTACATGGGACGAATACGCGGACGATTTCGACTCGGACGTGGGCGTGATGAGCGATGAGGAGGCAGAGGAAAAATTATTCCTCCAGTTGGAAGAACCCGAAGCGCAAAAACTGACTGAAGCAAAAATATCCGAGGAGACCGAGAAGGCCGTCCGCAGGTTCGCCTCACTGCAGAACTGCCGGAGAAAGTTGGGAGAATTTCGAGGCGTGGAAGAAGGAGATTAGAAAGAGAGATGCCGTCAGTAAGAAAAAAGCTCGCGCACTAAAAACGGAGATGCAGAGGGAAGCTAGGTTAAAGAAAATGTCTACTAGTAAAAGAAAAGCTCTAGAAACAAATGAGCAAAAAGCGGCTAGACTAGAGCAAAAAGCTGCTGATGAAAGAAAAACTCAAGCTGAAGAAAAGAAGGAACAAAGAGTGGCTAGACTAGAGAAAAAAACCGCTAGTAGACGAAAAATTCTAGAAAACGAAACGGAGGATGAAAGAAAAATTAGATGGAGAAAAAAGCCGCTTCTGAAAGAAAAGTTCAAGCTCTAGAAACGATGGAGCAAAGAGCGATTAGACTACAGAAAAAACCCGCCAGTAAAAGAAAAGTTTAAAGTCTAGAAACGGTGGATGAAAGAAAAGTTAGATTGGAGAAAAGATGAGCTCGTGAGACCAGATTATGATGATCGCCGAGCCACGTGGATTTAGGCCTACTGGGGAACCCACGTTAAAAAAAATGCACCATATGCTTTACCTCCTGGGTGGTGTGGAAAGAAGCAATATTATCATATTCTCGTTTTATCGAACTTTGAAAAGCACTCCAATTTGAGAACTCTCCGTAATGTTACTAATTCGTCATTTTTGCACTCTGAAACATTCGGGAATTTTCACATTGTAAGTACTCGTATATCATTTGCACAACCCCCCAATAATGTTGCTAATTCGTCATTTTCACATTTTGAAGCATTTTAGAGTTCTCACAATATTGAACCTCAATAAGCATTTGCACGACCCCCCTCCCCCATTTGAACTCCTCAAAAGGTTGCCAATTCGTCATTTTCGTGCCATCAGGAATGCAGTTCGTCATTCTCACAATGTGAAAGCTCAAAGAGCAATTAGCACGACCCCCTCAGTTTGGGACCCTCCCCCATTCGGGACCCCCCAATAATGTCGATAATTCGTCATCCTCCGAGAGAACCCTGGCGAGCTCACGACGCATTTTGAAGGAACCCCCTCGATTTTAGGATCTTCCTCCTTTGTGAACCCCCCTTACTGTTGTTAATTAGTCATTATCACGTTCTGAAAGCATTCAAGAGTTCTCACAATGCGAACGTTCACGAAGCATTCGCACAGCCACTTGGATCACGTCACTTCCAGTCTGGAGGCCTCCATTTTGGAAAATAGTAGCACGTCTGCTTTGCATGGGCGCCACCATCTTGGCTGTAATATCACTTTCGGTACGTGCGTTCACCGCCCCGCCATCTTGGAAAAATAACTGCACTTCCGGTTCGTATGGGTGCTGCCATCTTGGAAAAATAGCTGTACTTCCGGTTTGCACAGTACCAAAAGGACTCAACAGGTACCAAAAAAGCACTTTTACTGCCTTCTCCAGATTGACGAAAAGGTGGCTGCCGAAGTGGATGACGTCACTTCTGATGCACATGGGCGCGCCATCTTGGATATGGCCGCACTTCCGATCCGTATGGGCGCCGCCATCTTGGACTTCCAGTGCACATGGGCGCCACCATCTTGGACTTCCAGTGCACATGGAGGCCATCATCTTGGATGACGTCACTTCCAGTCACGTAACCTATGACGTCATTTCCGGGCCAGCGGGCTGGGTATGTTCTCATATCGCAAATCCCCACTTGGGTGAGGTAGGTTTACTTGAATGGGAAGTTTCCTTGAGTTAGGTAGGTTTACTTGAATGGGAGGTTTCCTTGAGTGAGGTAGGTTTACTTGAGCGAGGTAGGTTTACTTGAGTCAGGTAGGTTTACTTGAGTGGGGTAGGTTTACTTGAGTGAGGGTAGGTTTACTTGAGTGAGGGTAGGTTTACTTGAGTGAGGATAAGTTTATTTGAGTGGGGTAGGTTCACTCGAGTGAAGTTGCTAATTCGTCATTAGCACCCCCCCGAAATGGGGTGGGTTTACTTGAGGTTTTAGTGCTCTGCATGATTTCATGCGACTTCCTGCACGCCCGGGAGGGGGGGGGGCTGGGTATGTCCTCATATCGCAAATCCCCACTACTAGTTTCTTAAATTTATCTAAAAATTGTCTTATTTTATTTTAAAAGTATTTTTCTTTTATTTTGTCAACTATTGATAATAATGAAATTGGTCTGTAATTGTTTTTATTAGTCTTTTCTCCCTGTTTATATATTGGGAGAAAGACCATTGTTCTGGCCATACTTCTTTATCAATCATAATGTTGATTAATTTACTTATGAATCTTGATGTGTTTTCCTTTGATTGTTTAGAGTTAGCAATATAAAACCATCTATTATACCTGTTGCAATTGTATGTTTAAAGTCATTTATGAGTTGTGCAATTTTTGCAGGAGTAGCATACTTAACATAGAATGTTTTTTCACTTATTTTTGTTTTCTTTTGTTTATTTTTTCTATAAATAGTTTTACAGAAATGTCCATTTTCATAGTTATTATTTCTTTGTTCAAATGAATAAGTATTGGTACTAGCTTTGAGAAAATTTCGTGAAAATCATTTCCTAGTTTTTGGATTTCTACTCTTTCAAACGTTTGAATAATAGTTTTGTTAATATTTTGTTTTTCTTTATGTTTCCCACTTATCTCTTTTATGATATCGCAAACATTTTTATTACTGTTATCACCCTCTAGTATAAATGTGTAATATTGTAGTTTGCATACTTTTTCAAGTTAATTTTTAATTTTAATTCTCGGTACTGTTTTATAGTTTCTGCTTTTAATGTTTTCCTCCTGCGTCTTTATTAGCTTCCAAAGTTTATTTTTCTTATTTCTCATGTCTCTTAATTCATTTGTCATCCATTCTTTCCTTTTTTATTAGTTTTTATTTCTCAGTCTGTTTATTCTTTTTATTCGTTGTGCTTTTATTACTATCATAGATATTTTTATTATCTGATTTATTTTATTACACATTTCAGTTGTACAGGCTAATTAATCTAATTCAACGAAATTATTAGAGTGTACGTTTCTTATTATATTTTTATGATTATATTCTGTAAAGAAATTTTTTCTTCATGATCTATTTTGTTGTCGTTTTGATTTTCTTCTGTTTTCCAAAACCAGCATGAGGTAAAATAATGATCAGCAATTTTCACTGTTATGGTACCGCCATTTAATATGTTCCAATCATTATTTTTTTAGCTTTACATATATATGATCAAAGCAAGATATTTGTAATTTATTCGTATTGTTTGAGCATGAAACGTCTTCTCTTGTTGGAGATTCTATGACTTTTCAAAACCGCTGCTGGCATATTTTCGTAGTTGTCGATATTATTTTGATCATGTTTGTCCTTTGTGCCATCCTCATATTTTAAAACATCAATGTTAATATCTCCTATTAAAATAGTATTTTCTTTAACGCTTCTTTGTTTTTTATTTTTAGGATTCTTTTCAGTTCTTGCGTAAATTTATTTTTATTTGTGTCAGGTTTTCCATATCTTGTAATTAATTCAAACTTGTGCAAATTTTAGTTATTATTTCTAATCCATCATTATTTTCATTATTTAAAATGTCAATCTTATCTTCGTCAATAGTAAGATTTTTATTTATGTATACCATTAGTCCCCCTCCTCTAGTTGTGTTTTCTCTCATAGCATTATAATTTTCGAAACCTTTAAATTCATAATTAATTATTTCATTTTTTTATATTTACTTCTGTTAGCACAATTACATCCCAATTTATTTTTGTTTCTCGAATATTACATTTCAGGAGATCCCTGTTTTTTCTTAAACTTCGTATATTAACATGGATAATTTTTAAACTTACTCTATCTCCAATTTCGTTTTCGATTTTACTTTTCGATTCTGCGTATGTTTCAAATATTTGTTTCTAGACATTGTTGTCATTTGATGATTGTAGATCGTCTTCTTCTCTTACCACTTTTACTTCTTGAACATTTTCATACTTCCTCATCATGATTTTTCCTCTCAGAAACCGTACTTTTTTAAGTCATTTATTTGTGTAAACTCTTTTGTCTTCCAAAAAGATTTCTGTAGTGCGGTGTCATGTTTTTGTTCAAATATATTTATTATACTTCAATCACCATTCCAATACACATTGTCGTTTGTTACAATCCTTTTTTTATTGTCAAACCATGTGTTTCTATACTCCCTACTTTTAAATTGTATTATAATTGTACTTTTTTTCCTGTTTTTGTTAGGAATTCTCTGGGCTTTTCCACTTGATCTGGATGATATGATGCTATGTTGAAGTTTTGTGCTACTTTCTGCACTATTTGTTTCAAGTATTTGTTTGGTAACCAGTCCAACTGGCATATTTCCAGGTTCCGATTTCTTTCGTACTTTCCTTCTCATGTGCTGGCAATGCTAGTTCTTGTACTGTTTTTTCTAAATGTTTATTCTAATTTCCTTATTTTCCAGTAATAATATTCTTTCATCCATTTCTTACATTTTAATTTTCATTTTTTGATGTTCTTTTTTATAGCTACTTGGTGTGTTTCATTCTATTCTTCTTGCAGTTTTGCAATTTTGTCATAGACTTCCATTAGTTTGTCCATCTTTTGTTCAGTTCGGTTCATTGCTACCTGTAGCATAATAATATTCATCGATCTTTTCACTTTCACTTCTGTTTCCTGTCGTCTGTTTCTCCTTTTCAGTTTGCTTCTTTATTTTGTCATCTTCTGTCTTCTTTTCTTCTGCTTTCGTTTTTTCATTATCACTGTCTTGTTCTTCCTCACTCTTTTCACCTTCGTGTTCTCCATCACTGTTTGTGTGTTCTAAATCTTCTTTTTCTTTTCCTGAGAGCGTTCTTGGCATTCTGCACCTCTTGCATTTCCATTCTCCATTGACTGAGGTTGGCGCTAATGACCAAGCTGTCGACGCGCCATTAAGCCTCATCTCCCCCCCCCCATTCTTCTTTGCTTTTATACTTTTTGCGTTCCATGTTTTAGCTGCAATCTTCGCACAATTGAAATGGTATTTTGCCTTACATTTCCCACATACTAAATTATCATTAGTTTATCATTAGTTTGTTTTCACAATCCCCAAAACGCATGTTGCTGTAAATTCCGTTCCTTTTAACATACATTCGTTGTAGTACACAAAAACGAGTATTAAAGAATTCTCGGTTTCAGTTTCAAATTATTTGGTTTTGTTCCAGATCACTTAGGTTAACCAATCAAAAACAATTTGTTTTCATTGGCTCGCTTCGTTCATTTATGACGAGCTTTCCGGTAATAACAATACCTAAGGCAAAACTAAGTACAACTCTTGGAATAATCGTGTAAACATCATTATTTTATTAGGTTTATTATAAGCCTGCATTTCATAGGCCTACGTTTTATAGGCCTATTTTTAAGTACTTTATGAATCACCCTGTATATAAACAGGCTGTATCGAGGGGCGTCAAGTCCCCAGGACACCCAGACTGTGTTTCAAGGTGTTGATAAATGCTATTCGTAATCTAGGGGCCCTGACGTGTATTGTTTTTATTGCAGACTATTGATATCCATTAGCTCATGGGGTGACATAAGGGCTTACACTAAAATCAAGTACACATATGTCGTTCATCCTTATTCAAAAAAATTCCTCTGCCAAGTTTTTTTCATATCCGTTCATGTGTTTGGCTACAATTATCGTAAACTCATTTATGGCTAGCATTTTGAGCCACCATCTTGATTATTCACAAAATTGAACGGGACATATTTTTCAATGCATTATCCTCTATACTTCAAACCAGTTTGGGTTCGTTCTGATAAACGATTTGGAGAATATAAGCAATAAAGTGTTTTTGGATGCCATTTTGGTCAGCCATTTTGGGTTGTTAGCAACAGGTGTAAATCGGCATTATTACTAAGAATACCCTTTCCAAATTTTATTCGAACACCTTCATGTGTTTGTCCATAACTGCAAAAGAAACAGACAAACAGTCAAACAGTTAGACAGACTGAAGGAGAAAAGTGTCAAACTGTAGAATTAAAATGGGACTCGTTTCCTTTGTTCACTCGGCCAAAACATATGTTGCCCTCTTTCTGCTACAATAGTAAGCTGATAAGTGTCTCTTTTGGGCGACTTTCGAAATTTTAAGTTTATAAGAGGAGCTGCTAAATTTGGAAGCGAAGAAGCTATGTTTCTAATGGAAGATGCTAAGTATGATGGAAGAAACGATCAATATTTTACATATCTCTTACCTGGTAATAGCCGAGTACAAATTCCATGAGGCAAATACTCTTCTTGCATATTGTAAGGTATTGTTTCATCCTTTCCTTTATCCTTGCCAAAAAAACATTAAAACAGTACTAAAGATAACACTTCTTAATTCAAAAAGTTAATGAAGACCAACAAATATAGCAAATATAATAATGTGAAGCAAACCATTTCCAAAAACTATAATAAAACTCGTTCCAAACCAATTCACAAACCAGCAGATCTAATGAAGGTGGTAAATTAAAGTGGTTCGCCATTCGCGAGATATTCTTTTCATTCGTGTTGATGCCATCGTTTGAAACCATAACAAAACTAAAAAGGAATTCAGATGCATGAGCTGTTAGGAATCTGATAATTGCAAAAACTTCAGTAGCTCAATAATTGATTAAACTTATATTAATGAATGAATGGACAGTAGATATATATCAGTCCTTCCAGAAGGCCTGCTCAACAATGTTGTTTTGAAACAATGTTCGATTTTTTTTAAAATATTGTCTCACAAGGGTTGGCGAGCAAGCAATCAAAAAAGGCAAATTAAATATCAAGCGACCAAATGTAGTTCATGATGCTATACAAACATCACTTGAATTATGGATAGCATTGAATAGAGCTTACCATAATAGGATGCTAAGCATTTAAGAATATCTCATGCAGGGCTCCATTTGAGCATGCACTCTGGAGTCTTGGCCAAATTGGGGAAACTGCAAAGTGTTTGTCAGTCAGTGTACGTAGTGTGTAAACTTATACCCAGGAGTATATTTTCAAAATGAAAATATGGAAAAAGTAAGAGTGTGTTGACTAAACAAAACAATGCATAATAAGAGTAAGAATAAAATAACTGAGATTGGTTGATTGCTTGGAAAATTGAATAATGCTCAATGGGCAGTTTTCGGACATCACTATCTTTGCCCCAAAAAAGAAGGGGAATAGACATAAAATATCATAACATCAGCTTTTTTTGTTACGCCTCCCCCCCCCAAAAAAAAAAACAACCCAGAAGAAAATGAGGTTACACTGTAAAGGCAAATGTAAAATGAATATGTTGAAATGTCATCTCAAAAATGTTTACAGAAGTTTTAACTGAAAACACATAAAAACATTTCGCAAAAAGTTTTAAACTGAATTCCTAAGGTTTAAAAAGCTTAGAACTGATGCTTAAAAACAGTACCATGAGTATAATGATTGCTGATGCAAAATACGAATTTAATTTTTTAATTTGTTTTTAATATTTTAATACTTACACTTTCAACTCCAAAAAAACTTATTATCTTAGTAGTATTGACAGTCGTCCAAATGGTTTCATGGTCAATACCAAGTATATCTTTGCAGTCCAGAAGTCTGGGAATTACATGCTTTTCCGCGGCTTCAAGACGGGTTCCTGATGAAGGGCATTTGTCTTTCAGAATCAGTAGCTCCTCCGTATCTTGTGCACAAATAGTGAACGATGGAGGCTTAGAATCGACAAATTTTCGAGGGACAATGTCTACCGCGATTGGATAGCTGAAGTAGTAAAGTACTCTGTCAGAGCATTGGAATAAACAAAGGAGAAGACAACCAAAAATGGCGATACTCCACAGGATTCGCAGACGAAGTGACAACTTTGTGTCGAGCAAATGAGAACCGCCAGTGAGACAGAAGTCGTTTTTCAAATGCTTTTCTCGTTGATGATAGCGGAACATACGACGAATCCGTTGGCTTAGGAATCGGTCGCTTGTTTCTTCTGTTGTGTTTACCTGACTGGCCATGTTCATTTATTATATCAGAAGTGATCTGTGAAATAAAATAGTAACAGGAAGAGCATCAAGGATTCACCAATGCATCAATTTTATCACATCTAGGGATGCAGTGAAGGGAATTTGTCTAGGGGGTGGTAAAAGAGTCAAATTTGCTGACCCGCTCCAATTAGCTACCACTCTCAGCTATCCAATGGAACCGGAGGCAAAGTCATGGAAACGGAAGACGTTATGAATTCCTAAGCCTTTCCTCACGTCTAACTAACACGTTAATAAACATTTCTTAAGTCGCCAAAAAAAAATACTTTTCCCATTTGAAATCTTAAGTTACACAACAAAGCTTGAAAAGCAAGGGAGAAATAATTAACAAAATCATACCACAGTGAATTTCACGCTGGAATTTTTTTTCAAAATACCTAATGTATAAATACTATGCCTAATTAGAGAAAATATGTATTGTTTATATCTTTATTCATTTTTTAAATACTTTTGAGCCCTAACAAACTCAATCCCAGAACAAACTAACGCTGGTTCACTAACTAACCTAACTAACCTTTATTAAATAAACGGAGAATGTATGAAAATATGTTTATTAAACGAAGAACTCACGACGAAGCCTGCACTGTAGTGCCCTCTGTCGTCCTCAGATGTTCACAGGGATGGCTCTATTGTGTTTTCTCTTTAATCTTTACCAGACATTTCAAACCTAGAAAGAGGTTTTGTAATGGAAGGGAAAATCCGGCGATAAAAACTCCGACGAGCAGAACTTCTGTCATGTTTGGGTCAGAGAGAATGTCTATAACAAATTCCATAGCTAATTTTTTTGTTCATTTAATCTCGCTCGCTTTTCCAGCTTTGTTGCGGTTTGTGGATTTAATTTTTTTTAACCTAAAGTTTCATATGAGAAAAAAAAGTTCGTGTAGAGACCTCAGAAATGTCTATTTAGGTGTTGGTTACTGGCAAGGAAAGGTTTAAGAAATCATAAATTGCATCAGCTTTCGAGCATTTGCTGGTATTCTCTAGTACTTCACTGACTGATCAAGACACACGCTAGAGTGCCGCCCGCCAAGATAAAACGATAACATCCAGATAATATGTATATATGAGCATGGTGACCACTAGACACGTTTACAGCGAAGGTAGTTTGGCTGCTTTCAGGCATGTTAGGATAAATAACAATGCGACAGAAAAGGCTAAAACTTGTTTGATCGGGATACTTTGGTCGCCTGACAACATAAAACTCACTGTTAGACACATAGCTTAACGTTTTCTTGTTGAAAAAAACCACCTGAATAACGTTGACATTTGCCTAATTACTACTAACTACTACTACTAACTACTACTGGAAACGCTTTTTTCTATCACTAAATTAAAATCTTCCATGCGGTAACTAAAGCTGGTTCTTAGCCCATTTTACAGGTATTGCTCTGGAGATGTGCCCTTTTCATACGGACCTTTCTAATTGGTCTAGTGGATCAGGGGTTAGGTAGTTCCAAACGTCTATATTGATTGTTTTACATTGTTTTAAACATTGTTTTTATGCAACAATACCAAACTGACAATTAAAGAAATTCATGCGTTTGCAAGAAGATACTGCAATACTAATAAAAATGCTAATCAAATGAAAAAACGTGATTGCTGTCCTCAAAATCTAACGAACCCCCAAAAAAATTTGAAGACGACGAAATGGACCAGAAAACTAGATTGGCGTTTCCATCTCATAATTACTAAGAAAAAAATGTATTTCTTCAATTTGGACCAAAACAATCTGATATCTTCCCCAAAACAAAACTTGTTAAGGATTCCCGCCAAGCGTTTCGGCCGTGGGAAGTCGTGATATCAAACGCCAAGCTCTTTCGCCAAGCTAATTCCAACGACTAATACTTCAAACGTTAAATAAAATAATTGGAAATTGCGCAGTAAGCCATTTTCAGATATTTCATTTAACCTTCGAACCATTACTCGAGTGGATTAGCTTGGCGAAAGAGCTTGGCGTTTGATATCATGACTTTCCACGGCCGAAAAGCTTACCGGGAATCCTTAACAAGTTTTGTTTTGAGGTAGATACATTATACAGGGAATTTTCTAAGTACTTGTATCCAGATTACTCTAAAAGAAGCTGCTCAAGGCTCATTAGCTTTGATGTTAATTATCCAACACATTGTAAAACTTATAAAAGCCCAAAGTGCATAAAAAGAACTTTCCTTTTCTAGTGAACTTCACAGAAAAAAAAATTAATAACGGAAAGTCCAGCAGATTACCGTATTTTCTTCATTTTCTAAATTTTAATAGCGTGACTGGCAATAAGGTAACCTAAATTTATGGAAATTAATGCATTGGATTTCTGGATCCTTGGTGTAGCCTATAAATGACTCACCATCTAACGATGCTACTATTTTGTTTACTTATGAAACAGCATGTGATTTAAATGAAAAATAGCACCTAGTTCCATTTTTACAAGTACCAACACTAATAACACCAAACAGAAATAATCCACTCTGCTTTATTTCAGCCTATATTGTAACCGTGTCTTTCATTTAAATGCCTTTCATGCACAAATAATTTTAGGAGACGGGTTTTCTGAAAGTAGCTTTAACTGCTCTGATGTTTAGGTGGGGAAAATGACACGATTATTGCTATACATTAAGAGTTTTAATATCTGTGTAAATAAATAAATTTAAATTTTTGAAGTTTCTTTTCTTTTTTATCGTGTAAATCAGTACCTTCAAAACGACCAACTTATTCCACCAAAACTCCAAACGTGTTCAATCAGTTTTGTTCCACACTTGTCATCACCATGCTCCTTGTTGTTAAATCAGCAACAAAGCGTCTGGAGGTTAAATCACACCGTAGATGCGACTGATGGATGTCCAAGCAATTGCGGAACAAATCACGCATATGAACACAAAGATGCAAGTGCCGGAATCCTCCTAGAAAATATATGGGTCCATGGCACGATTTTTCGTTACAATGAGACAAAATCTCTCAAACATCAAATTATTGCCTAAAACGTTTTGTTATTAATTCATCCGTACTTGATTTTCAAGTGGGCAAAGTTGTAAGTGATTTTTGTGCAAAGGTGATGTCCTACATACTGGTGCTTATCCTGCACGCACACAAGCACGCAAACTCGTACACACACAAAAGAAATACTGAAGTATATGCTGCTAACACAAAGGGTTACTATTGTTCAAGACACACGCTAGTATGTCGCTCGCCAAGATAAAACGATAACATGCAGATAATATGTATATATGAGCATGGTGACCACTAGACACGTCGTGTCTTTGCAGCAAAGGGAGGGTAAGTTTTCAGGCATGTGAGGAAAAATAACAAGGCGACAGTAAAGGCTGAAAGTTGTTTGATCGGCAGACTTTGGTCGCCTGACAACATTAAAGTCACTGTTAGACCCATAGCTTAACGTTTTCTTGTTGAAAAAAAAAGACGTTAATAACGTTGATATTTGCCTAATTCCAACTACTAACGCTTTTTTTTGTATCACGAAAATAAATTCTTCCATGCGGTAAATAAAGCTGGTTCTTAGCTCATTTTACAGGTATTGCTCTGGAGATGTGCCCTTTTCATACGGACCTTTCTAATTGGTCAAGTGGTTCAGGGGTCAGGGAGCTCCAAAGGTCCAAATTGATTGTTTTACATTGTTTTAAACATTGTTTTTATGCAACCATGCCAAACTGACAATTAAAGAAATTCATACGTTTGCAAGGTTATACTGCAATACTAATAAAAATGCTATTCAATTGAAAAAAGGTGACTGCTGTCCTCAAAATCTAACGAAACCCCCAAAAAAAGAAGAAAAAGAAATGGACCAGAAAACTAGATTGGCATTTCAAAACGGATTTCATCAATTTGGACCAAAAATTACTGATGTCTACCCCAAAACAAAACGTGTTAAGTATTCCCGCCAAGCTTTTCGGCCGTGTGAAGTCGTGATATCAAACGCCAAGCTCTTTCACCGAGCTAACCCACCGACTAATACTTCAAAAGTTAAATGAAATAATTAAAAATTGCGCTGTAAGCAATTTTCATACATTTCATTTAATCTTTGAACTATTACTCGGTGGCATTAGCTGGCTAAAGAGCTTGGCGTTTGATATCACGACTTCACACGGCCGACAAGCTTGGCGGGAATCCTTAACAAATTTTGTTTTGGGGTAGTCATATATTTTACGGGCAGAGAGACGTGTCTTGAAGCCACTTAACTATCGCTATTAAACATATTAGCTCGATAGTATGGTACTTGTGCGGTAATTGTGGTGCTCTGTGGGGGGGGGGATTGAGGCTTATTGGCGCGTCGACAGCTCGGTCATTAGCGCCAACCACAGTCACAGTGCAATCGTCCGGGTTTCCACTGCACCACACATTACAGAGATGTTATTCACACCCCTAATATAAATCTTGTCATACGTCTGTACCTCCTGCAAAAATTGAAAAACACCGGACAGGAGGACAGACTTATCGCCCAATTGACGAGCAATGTCATACAGAAGATGGAAACTACGACGAACACCATCAAGATGGCGACAATCAACAAGGAAGTGCCGGACCGTAAGTGGCCGTCGACACCAACAACATTCAGGAGGATCAACCCCCCGCAAAAGGAAACAGTGAGTAAGTCGGGTGTGACCAATGCACAAACGGGTCAACACTACCTCCTCACGGCGACTGCGGCGACACGCCGATTGCCACTCCTCGACAGTGCCTTTAATAGCTCGCAATTTATTACCGTCCTGTCTGTCCCACAAGGCCTGCCAAAAAGCGTGTAACCTCAGACGCAGAGTTGGAAAGGCGTCTGAGGGAACAAGGCTCAGATCCCTTCCGAGAGGGCCAGAAAGGGCCCCTTTTGCTGCATAATCAGCTTGCTCATTGCCACTTGTGGTGACGTACATTTGTGAGTATAGTATATTTTAATTGTTAAGATAGGCTAAGATAGGACCGAGTGTAGTTGTGGGCCACTGGTACTCGAATAAAAATCAAATCAAATTAATCATAGAGTTTTTGTTACTTGAACGGCGATGGGTCCTCGGAATTAAGCAACAATGCTCTGGACGCGGTATATTTTTACTGGTTGTCTGAAAGGGCAATTCGTTGTTCAGATGTCGGTGCATGAATGGTGACGGGGCACTTCGGAGTCAAGTAACAATCCATATATACAAACAGAGATATTATTGTTGTCAATTGGAGCATCCAGAGCAGCCGTGATATCCGGGTATCACTCTTTCATTTGCATCTCAGTCCTAAACCTTTGTTGCAATCCCGTAGTATACTATTGTTAAAAGAAAACTGCCCTTTGAGATGGTGAAATTGGGTAATAAATGATTTTAACGAAATACAAAAACATAAAGGATAACATATCCTTCTAGTTCCGTAGGTTCTAGTTTCCATTTAACTTTCAAGCTATTAGTGGGTGCAACGAATTAACCTTGGCGGCCTTTCCCTGGTTGAATGATATCACTACCTTAAAAGGACGACCTTTTTTGAAACTTGGCGGCTTCTTTTGTACCAATTTTGGTTTTAGGTTGATATAAATTAACTGAACAAAAAAAAGGCTTCGCCGTTTAGAAAAAAAAACGTTAGAACTCGTTTCCCAAGCAATTCACAGCTGTGAAGGTGCACAAAGAAAAAAAAGAGATTAGAGTTCAGGAGAACGAAACGAACTATGGTTTTAACTCCAAATACAGGGAACAAGTATTGTTTTTATGTATGGTATGTGTTTGTATGTTTAGGTTTTAACTCTTTTTCATATAAGTGTATATGTTCGGTTTTGTGTCTGAATTTTTAGTATGGGAAATAAGCAGTTTTAATTGTTTGATTAGCAATGTAGAGTACATGTATGCGTGCAGTGTACGGAAGATGATATGTCGCAACCCTTGTTCCGTGTAATTGGAATTAAAATTATAGTTCGTTTTGTGCGAGTGAACTCAAATCTGATTTTTATTTATGCATCGTCTTAACTGTGGGATACGAGCTCTCCTTTTGGGATACGAGCTCTACTGCCTTTTTGATTTAGTTAATTTGCTGGTTTTTTTTATTTTTATGTTTGTTTCTTGTTTTGTTTGCATTCATTTGTTTTACGTGTATGTCTTTTTTATCAGTTTTATGTTTTTGTGCTTTTATCTTGTGTATTGATTTTATTTGTTCGAGTGAACTCGAATTCGTGTTTATTTGTGTGCTTTCAAAGCTGTGAATTCCGTGATTATAAGAGTTCTAACATTTTTTGTTCAGTTAATTTGTTGGCTTGTTTCGCTTATTTTTAGTTGTCATTGGTACAGTCTGGGTTATCATGTGTATGTCCATTGTCCAACCAATTTCACTTGTAAAACCTCTACCAATGTTGAAGCCATATCAATCCTTTTTCCACATCTTAAACTACAATTCATACTGTGCTATTTACCTGACTGCTACACCCTACCCGTAGTTACAAATTTGGCAACTTTCTCAAATGACTCAGTACACTCTACTTTCTCCACTATTATACGGGGAGATTTTAACTTGTCATCGGTAAATTGGGTAAACGGTGCTTCCAGTAATGTAACTCACCGCTACTTTTTGGAACTTATTGTCCTGTATGGCATGTCCCAACTTAATACGAAGCCTACCCGTGGCAGTAACATTCTCGATTTAATCTTTTCACAGTAAAAGATAACTGTTTTCCCTCTTTGTTTCTTTCTATGCCCTAATAATTCTTTTTCTGGGCTTGGTATTAGTGGTTCCGGTACCCTTCTGTTTGCCTTTCCACCTTAAGTGGTTAAACACTAATTTAAAACAGATGCATTAGAAATACATGTTTCTGTCCATGGCCCATCCAAGCTTTTGCCCATGTCTCTTACTTGATGATAACACTTTAGCACGTGTCTAGATTTGGAGCGTGTAAGCTCAGTAAATGTTGCATAGTTCGTTTTACGGGAAATGCAATTGCTCCTTTAACGCGTATTCAAAACAAATTTTCTTCATGTTCCCAGTAATTACGTTCTTCATTTGCTTTGACAACTGATTGTCGTAAAACGGACGGTTCGGTTGAGGTGCTGCGATGTTCCCGGAGTCCCTGGTCACTCCTTGACTGGATGTGGTGTCAGTAGGCTAGGGTGCTAGGTTATGTTGGACGTGTTGATCTGTGTGTACTGGACTGCTTTTCTGCTCTTCTGTATTTTTTAAGATTGTAGCATTACCCTTGCTTTTGGAAGGTTTCGGCCAGTTGTCTTAGGGTAAGATAGGTTAGGTTAATTTGAGCGTTCGGTTCTTTGTAGACCATCTAGACTCAGGTAAGAATAAAGAAAAAAAGAAAGTGGTGTTCTCTTCCCACTGTTTGCTTTTTCTTGCTTCATTGTTGCGCCATCATTCATAAGCAGCATTTTAAAGCTTTGACATTGCGATTTGAGAAACCATCGAGGAAAACAATTAGAAAACAATTCAAGTTGCCTCCCGATAACTGCACTGAAAAACTAAGTAAGTCTTTCAGTCATCATGTCGGCCACCCAATTTTGAGGCCTTAAGTCCTGAAAATTACACATTCAGCACTTTAATGAGTAATTTGTGTAACGTTAAATTGTAACTTTAATGTAAAAATTACACATTATGCATTTTAAAACTGAACGATTGAAGTGAAACTAGAGTATTTAAGGGGGCAGCACCATTGCCGGACACATGCCCGTTAAACTATTTCCCACTCCATTTGTGTTGTGTCTCATTATGCTGGCCGATTTAATATAAACCAACATCGTTTCATTTTGGTTATCAATAAGAAATTATTCTTTTGCCTGTTAACATGGTTAACTCGAACACGATGCAACGACAATGGCGTATTTCCTGTGCCCTGGCATCGTAGCATTTTATTCCAGTGAACTCTAATGCTGTTTTGTGCGCCTCACCTATTGGTGACCCATTGCTACCCATTACAGCATTGCCTTTTGGGGCCCGCTGTACCCGCCTTACCCGTTTTCTAAAATTTCTCGTGCGCAACGACCAATTACGTTTCAGTTTACTTCGCCTGCAATGGGTCCAAAGCTTCAAAGCCTGTTTAATAAAATCATATTGCGCAAATAATTAACACAGCTTCCTTAATATTTTAGATATTAATTTAAACTGTTAACACCACGATACAGGAAAATACTATACTATTAAATGGTCTTTTCTGAATTGCGGTTCATAGTGTGTCCAATTGCTATGGACTCAAACAACATTAAAGCTATGACTCTTACTGCCTCCGAATTATTTCGCCGCTATTATCTCTGTAATGTGTGGTGCAGTGGCAACCCGGACCACTGCACTGTGACTGAGGTTGGCGCTAATGACCAAGTTGTCGACGCGCCATTAAGCCTCAATCCCCCCCCCCCCCGCTATTATTTAGAGATAACATTTCTATAAAACATCATGTTTGTAATGATAGTACCTTTAGATTATTGTTTTCAATTTCAGTAAGTCATGGGGAATGGTGGGAGTACAAACTGAATCTGCTAATATAAAAATAAAAACCCCCAAAAAACGAAACAAAATAAAGCACATAGAGGATTAGTCTGACAAACGGAAAAAGGCTATGCAAAATAATCGAAGCACAGTGTATTATAGACTCCAAAACTGCAAAATGTCCATTCTTCACCAACTGAGTGTCATACCATTAAATTCAAGGAACCTTAACAAATGTGTGGTAATGTCATGAATAGAACGCAAATATAAATTAAAAATAGATTTCAATTAGACCCACTTATAATAAGCCCAAAGTATTTTCCCAACTTTTTATCCTTGGAAGCTGACGACGTAGTTTCAGGTTTGGAATGCGATTGGTGTGGGATGTGTTGATTCTTTGGCTTATGAAATATGATCGATTTATTGTAGCCTTTTCTAAACTTTCCTAAAATCTAAGCAGATTGATGTTTCCGTTGCTTGTTCTGAGACTGTGTTTCACTGAAGTCTTACATCTCACATTTGGTGAACCAAACTATTTTGGTGTAGCATTACGATGCCAGTGATTGCTATTTTGATTCGAATATGACATCAATTTTTCATTGAACACGTATTCTGGTTTCAGCGCTCTCTCTTTGAGCTAACGCTCTGCTCTTTCAATGATATTTGGAAGCTAACGATATGGTCTATGGTACCTATTTTTCACTCAATTCTTACCTGTAACTATTGATGCTTCAAACTACACTATTGCAAGATTCAAGTACTGCTAGTAAGCTAATTCCTATGTAAGCTTTGCACAGTAGTTAATTTGATCCTATAGGGAAAATCCGTTGGCTTAAGCTGCTGCTAAAGGGAACTTCTTTTCAAGAACTTGTCTCACGAATAATCAGAACAATTTGCATTAGGAGTAATAATGATGAAAATCAAACCACATACGTACTCAAACTAAGATTTTCGTTACAAGTTGTATTCTGTTACTGTAGACGTTGCAGTACTTGTTCAAACGTGTATGCGTGCGTGTGTATGTGTGTGCGTGCTAAAGGCCTCTCCAGACAGAAGAAAATTTCGTGCGAAGCTATGCGTAACCACGTGCCTACAAGGTCAACATTGCCGCAATCGTGTGGTTGGTGTTGCGTTAAGGACGAATATTGAAGTCTTTTTTACACCATACTACGTCAGCGTGCAGCCGCGAGCAGCCAGTCTGGTTAGGGCTTTAGAGTTCTGACTTAACAAAACACAAGCTGATTATTCTAGTTTTTCTTTCGTAACTTTTCTGAACACCTAAGTCGGTTTGTGTCTAGATTCATAATTTTTCATCGATGTTTATCACAGAAGACATACTTTTAACTTTTGGTGGCTAAAATTTGATTAGTGTTAGATGCCAATAATGCCAGTCAGCTAGTTATTTTTGCCTACGTCGACTTTGCACCGGTGCCTAATTTATTCCTACGAAGAAAATTCCATTTGTGTAACATTTGAGCTGTTGCCAACAGAGAACTGACCTTCAAGAATCTTCAGCAGTAAATGTGTAAGCATCAATGGTGTCTGTTTATTATAAAAGTGCCAGTTAATCAATTTCCATGCGTGCTTAAACTATCTATTTTATTTTTTGCATCTTTCGTTACTAGTTTTCTGTGGTAACTGTAATGGAGTTGTGCATATATATTATAGGCCAAATAAGTAAGTAAAACATTAATAATGACACCAACTACTCAATTTAAAGTTTCGTGATAAGGGTTGCTACTGTCTGCAGTGACAGTTCTTGTAATAGCGTAATGGAATATTCACAAAACAATTTGCTATTATGAATAATCTGTTTGACACGACATTCAAAGAGTTTTTTTTGACAGTTGCTTTTAAACTCAAAGTTTTACAGTCGAAATAAATGTAGAATGAAAATGTGTGTGGGTTTATGAGAATGTGTGCAGGGGTGGTGCACACGGTCCGGCTCGTCTATCTGGACCAGTTTTGTTTTAAAGAGTTCGCTTTTCAGTTTGTATCGAAGAAAAACAGTTTGTTTATTAGTTGGAGCATCTTGTAATAATAAAATTCGAATCTCTACGGTTTTTTAAGGTTTCTCCATTAATACTTTTTGATATTCATTTCATAAGATCATAGGTTTTGATTTTATAGTCATGCTGATTTTCTATAAACCTGGACTTGCATAAATGTGACGGACATGTACAGCTCGATTTAAACCTTCGACGACTTGTAAGCCAGTTGACAACATTTGCCCCAAAGAATAATTATGGTTAACTTGGGACAAATTCCGAATACATCCAAAAGCAAAAGTCTTGCTAAAAGAGAACATCTCTCTGAAGTATGTGCTGTTGTTAAATTTAAATAGTATTGCTAGCTACCGATGCGATAAGCAAGCAGCCGTTTAGTGTGTCAATAACATTAAAATCTAATATGGGCACTACAACGAAGCAAGAATGCTTAGTGCGATGCAACGGTGCTTTTTTAAAGAGTTATAGGTAGTGCAGCTAATTTTTACGTCAACCCCTTTGTAATTTCTGAAAAAATTTAAACATTGCCAACCAGTTCAAACTGTGTGTGTGATTGTGTGTATGTGTTTGTACGTGCCTGCGCGAGTGCTTGTGCATGTGCTTGTGCATTGTGTTGTGTGTGGCGTGTGGTATGTGTGTGCATGCAAGGGTCCTGGTTGCCACTGCGCCTCACCTTACAAAGGTGTTAAACAAACCCCAAATCTAGATATTATCATACATCTGAACCTACTGCAAAAATTAAAAACCTCGGAGAGGAGGAAAGAATCATCGCCCAATTGGCACGCTAAATCTCGAGAAAGATGGAAACACCAATGAACACCATCAAGATGGCGACATTCCACATGATGGACCGTAAGTGGCTGGTGACAAAAATGGCATTCAGGAGGCAATTCCCCCCTCAAAAGGAAACAATGTGTTACGTTGGTGTTATGTAAATGGACCATGGGCAACTAAAGTTGAAATTTAATTCCGCTATACCAGCCAACATCACCAGCCACGTATTGTTGATGGCAACAGAAAGCAGAAAATGAAATTGGACAGCGGCAAAGTCGAAGTAGTTTATTGAATAATATAAATAAAAGAAGTGGCGAGAAAAGTAAAAAAAAAAATTTAAGAAAAAAAGACTGGTCGAAGAAAATGAAGGGATTTTCTACCATTAACTCAAAGCCGGTGAAGGTGGTTTAGCAAGGGATGCTGACAGGGTTACTGCAGCTGTTAAGAAAACTCAAAACAATGCTAGTGTGCTGGCCGAGATGGCGAGACATAAGTAAATGGGAGGTGAGAGGTCTATACCATAATTGACTAGGCATTTCACCCTGAAAGTCTGAAAAATGTCCGACAGACGATACACACTGATCATCTGCTACACCCCGTCTTATCCTTTAGCAAGAACAACAAGAATATTGTAATTACATTAAAATAGCCTTCAAAAGGCCCTAGGCCTTCTTCATTCCTACGCTTCAAGCTATACAACTTGAGCATCAGTTCATTGGTTCTATCTCCAGATATAGTACTGCTGTTACTGGCCAGAATTTGGACTAATCATGCACAATGCACATAGCGCTTAAAGCAATGAAATTTCATACACCAATCATTCTTCGATTACAAACAGAACTAGCTGTGGGGCCCCTCAAGATACTCTAGATCAGTAACCTCAGAGAGGTTAGTGTTGTGGGGGCGCAGGAAGGGGCCTTAGGGGAAACCCCTCGAAACCCCTTCCTGCTCCCCCACAACATTAACTTCTCTGAGGGTACCGATCAACAAATACTTGCCAATAGTGCTAAAACGTGAATTGGTGCACAAGTCATTCTTAGCAGCACAAATCTACCAGCCTGTGAACCCCTTTGAAATAAGCCTCCAAGGCCATATGCGCTCTTTTTTCCCCTTCCTGAGGGTTGACCAATAAATTCTTGCAGATAGCAAAAGCATGAGATTTGGTGCATAACTTATTCTTTGCAGTACAAATCGAACCGGCTATGGAACCCACTTGAAATACCTCCCCCAGCTCACTTCTGTCCGTCTCCCTAAGGTTTATCCAAGAAATTCTAACAGATAGAGTTTAAAGCATGCAATTTGATACACAAGTCATTCTTACCAGTACAAATCAAACTAGAATTTGTTGTTCACCAGCCCTATGGAGGGGACCCAAGTAGGCACTGGGTGCCTTGGGGATGTTGCGTGTAGTTCTGTTTTCAGTAGATTATTTGGTCATTGATGGTTCATGGAGGTGCACGTGGGGGGAAGGGGCAGCTGAGGGAGGATGTAGAGGTATTTTATGGGATCCGTGAATTGTATACCACAATGCATACTTTTTAGCACAATCAGCAATAATGTGTCGAGTGTCGAGAAGCAGGCATAAGGGGTGCTGATGGGCCTTGGGGGGATTTAATGGGAGTTCCATAGCTAGTTAGATTTGGTCACCATAGAATTACTAGTGTACCAAATTTCAGTCTTTTTGTACTAACTGGAAGAATTAGTTCATAGGGAACTTGGTAGGGGTCATGGGGAGGGGGCGTTAGGTGGGACAGGGGTACCTCGAAGGGATTCCATATCTAGTTCGATTTGTACTGCTATGAATGACCTACGTACCAAATGTCATGCTTTAGCTTTAACTGCAATAATTTGTTGGTCAAGACATTGGAGAGAGGGAAACGGAGTGGTGCTAGGAGAGAGCCTTGTGGATATTCTATGGGGGTCTCATGGCTGAATCGATGTGGTTGCTAAGAATTACTTGTTGCGACAATTTAAGTGTTTAGTTCGATCAGCAAGAATTATTATTTGGTCAACAAGGTCATGGAGGCTGGGTGGTGGGGGACACAAGGGGCATGTGGGGCCTTGGGGTCTCAAGGGGTTCTCATAGGTAGTTCGATTTTTATTGCTTAGAATGACTTGTGTACCAAATTTTAGGGACGTTGGGTGGCCTTGGAGAGTATCTTGAAGGGGTTTCATAGCTAGTTCAAATTGTACTGCTATGGTTGACTTGTGAACGAAATTTCATGATTTTAGTAGATATGCAATAATTTGCTGATCAAGCCTCAGAGAGGGGAAACAGTGGGGCACTTGGGGGGTGCTTTGTGGGCTATTTCATGGAGTTTCCATGGCTGGTTCAATGCGATTGCTAGTAATGACTTGTGTGTGACAATTCAAGTTTCTAGCTTGATCAGGAAGAATTTGTTGGCCATCAGGTTCCCAGAGGCTGTGTGTGGGATGAGGCAAGGGGACGTGGGTGCATTGTGGGACTCATAGTTCGATTTGTACATAGTTCGATTGTACATAGTACATAGTTTGATTTGTACTGTTATTAATGACTTGTGTACCAAATTTCATGCTTTAGGTCGAATTGCATGATTTTGTTGATTAACAGCTGTAATAGAAAGGATAAAGAGTCCCAACAACAACAATGACGACAACAACATATGGACATGCTGTGGAAGCCAAACGGATAGATTGTTGTCAATAAAGTTTTAATGCAGTGAAATAGTAAACATGTCCTCAAATACCGAATTTCGTTGGTCAACCTCCATTCTGGAAGAAAATACTGGGAATCAAAATTATCATTTCCCCAACAAGAATTACAACAACAACAATATTGTAGTTGTAATATAATAGCATTCAAAAGGCTATAGTCCTTGTCAATATCTACATTTTAAGATATAAAAATTGAAAATCGTTCATTGGTTCTATCTCTAGGTGAGATCAAAATTTTTACCAACAACAACAAGAACAACAACCACAACAAGAACAATATTGTCGCCAAATTAAAATAGCATTCCAAAGAGCCTAGGTCCTGTCCATACCTACGTTTTAAGCTATAAAATGTAAAAATCGGTTCACTGGTTCGATCACCAAGTGAGGGCAAAGACATTAAGAACAATAACAAAAACAATAACAACGGCAACAACAACAACAACAACAACAACAAATGGCTTATTGTGGACGCTGAACGGTTCGATTGTTGTCATTAAAATGTGTAACGTGTTGAAATAGTTACGACACAACCCCAAATACCGAATTTCGTTGGTCTATGTCAATTCTTGGCGAAATTATGGGATTTCAAGTTTGGAAGTTCATGCTGCTTCATACATAACGACTATGAGTGGTCCTTGATTACAAAACGTTAGCCTACCTCGGTTTAGGACGTCAAACTTCTACGATAATGAAACAACGAATGTATATCACACTTAGAATTTCAATTCAACCCTTGCTAAGCTACTTTGCTATGTATGAAATGAGCGTGCAACGCTGTTGTAATAAGGTTCTTAATAATTTAGTACGTATCAAAATTGTTTTCGCAAACTTAATAACTACATAGGTTTTGCTGATTTCACATGCAATGTACGTTATTTGATGATAAGTTCAGCCTAAAAACGTATGTATTAATCTTTTAGTTTGTTGTGCATAACTGATTTGATTTTTATTGCACGGAATATGCCTAGTCGTTTTTCAAACATGGGTTCCTTAACAACTAATACATCTGTGTGAGCTTTTTTTGTCAAATTTAATAACAACGTAGGTGTTGCTCCGTTAGCTACGCGTGTGGCAGTAGTTTGTAATGCATAATAGTTACTTATTTGCTATGCATGGAATGGGCGTACTTGCAATTCGAATATACGTTCCTAATAATCACGTTTGTGTCATATTTTCTTTTTCGTCAAATTTAATGAATACCTAACTTCTGCTCCATTTGTTATGCGTGGGATAATAATTTGTTTTTGTATACGATGAATGGTGTTAATATTGCAATCCTCTATTTCGCTAGAATGAGGATCCAAAAATAATCCCATTTTGGAACTGATGAATCGCGGAGGTAGCAGATATGCAATAGTGATTTTAAAACTAAAAATACAAAGCATGCTATGACTCTACCATACTGTACCGTGCTACAACAACTTCGAGCATGACCAAATCCCACTCACAGTTTGATTTCACACGTAATAAAGGTCAGCATGTATCCGGCATCATTTGTCCTCCTGAATCACGCGTTCCCCTACATTGCAATTAATTCCCGAACACCTTGTGGAAACTCCACCCAGCCCATTTTCTTTCCCCATATCCTCCCCCTCCCCTTTTCCGAAGGCTTAGTGGTATTGGCTTGGGTGCCTGAAACGCATTACGTAGCGTGGCAAAGCAACTCTAGAATTTCACACGTATTAAATACAGTGTGTCGCGCCATACAGTAGAGTGGTGACCTGCGTTGGCCAAGTTTTGAAATGGCGCCACGCTTAAGAAAAACTGCAGCCCAGTTTGGTACGACATACTAAAATTATTACGTGCTAAATCAAACTGAACAGTTCGGTATAGAACAACACGCTGTATTTATTATGTGTGAAATCTGTTTAAGTGACTACGACCATTCACAAATGCAAACTGGTTGAAATAGAAATGAGGGATTAAAAAAATGACACAACACACAAGAACTTGTTATCTCTCCTTTGATGACTACGCACACTGATAACATATTAATTAGTCTTAAAAAACGCTTAGGCCTAAGATACGGAAGAAAGCTTTAAAAAACTTAAAGATCTAAAGGAGCAGATACAAGATAATACATATAAGCCATCAGCATCGCACTAATACGTGTAAAGGAATCTTCAATGTCCCCCAAATCAAGCTGGAGTTTATTTTACACGTATTTACGCGTTCAAAGGCCTTGGCCCTTGTTAATAAATCGGTTCACTAGTTCGATATCTATGTGAAAGCAAAATTGTCGAAAAAAAGAGCAACAACAAGATAAACTTAGTCACATTTAAATAGCATTGAAAATGCCCTAGGCTATAAAAATTGAAAATCGGTTCATTGGTTCGACCTCTTGTTTGAGAGCAAAATTTCCCCCAAGAAGAAGAGGAGCAACAACAAGAATATGGAGTCACATTAAAATATCGTTTAAAATGCTCTAAGGCATTGTTCATACCTACGTTTTAAGTTGAAAATCGGTTCATTGGTTTAATGTCTAGGTGAGAAAAAAATTCCTGAAGAACAACAAGAATATTGTATTCACATTAAAATAGCATTCAAAAGACCCTGGTCTTTGTTAATACTTACATTTTAGCTTTAAAATTTGAAAGTCCGTTCATTGGTTTGATATGTAAGTGAGAAAAAATTTCCCCTCCAAGAAGACAAAACATTAACATAACGTTCAAAAGGCCTTTGGTCCTTATTAATACTTACATTTTAAGTTATAACAGTTAAAAATCAGTTAATTGGTTCGATCTCCATGTTTGCATAAGAAGTCCCAATAACACAACCTCCACCGCAAACAACAACAAGAAGAAAAAGAAAAATCAAGAACAACCAAAAAAAAACAGCAACCAATAAAAAAAAAAAAAAAAAAAAAAACAACCAAAAATAACGAAACCGGAAGACTAGCATATTCAAACAAGATCTGGTCAACGGGGTCGGTGTGTTCCCTGGCAACCACACAAAGACAAACATATGTCAGGACCTCTCTAGACCTTATATGGGTTGGTAGTGCACCAACCTCTATCAACAGAGCTGCAACCAGAGCAATTGCCGGGCACCCAGAACAATGCGAAGGCATTCATTCAAAGAAACCTGCCACACTTCAAGCCAATTACTTCAACTCGACCAAGAACAGCAGATGAATGTCGGCCCAAGACCTAATGTAAGCCCTGTAGAAAATCTCTACTACCTTACGTTTGACAACCAGTCTATTAGACGCCACAGCCTTCAAAATGTGCAGGCGAAGTGAAACATTTTCCAGGATATCAACGAGTTCACTTTGCGAGGACAGAGAAGCGGCCAATCTTACACCCAGATACCTGACTACTCCTGAATGGCAGGCCACGGTAGACCCTCCGCTCAGCGAAGCAGCAATCGATAGCCCCCTTGAGATGGTCATCATCATCTTTGTCTTGGCGGGAGAGGACAAGCCCTCTTTGGATCAGTAACGGAGACGCCCTTAGTAGCACCTTCCAAAGTCGCCATGATTGTCAGGAGGTCATCACCAACAACCCACACCGCAATATCGTTGGTGTAAGCCACAACATTAATCTTTCCCCCGAGCTCAACCAGGATAACATTAATATCAAGTGCAAACAGAGTTGGGCTAAGGCAACTGCCCTGTCAGAGGCCTTGGTCAGTACAACGAATACCAGACCAGAAGATACCCACCCTGATGCGAACCGACAGTTATCCAGCAGAGAGATGGTAGCTTTACACAGGGGCTGACTGATACCCAGTTCCTCCAAGGTGTGTCCAACCCAGGCAACATCGACCCTATCATATAGATGCTTTGATGTCAAGGAATACTGTAACTGGGACTTTTCCATGCAGTCAAGTGTCCAGGATTCCAGACTCCAAAACCACAAAACAACATAATAGAATGGCATCCTGGGCACCTTTAGGCTTCCAAAAAACGAACTGGGCCTCAAACAGTTTACCGGAGTCCTCAACAGACATACCCAGTAAGATGGCGAGCCAGACGGTGAGTAAGAATCGATAAGACTAACAAAGGTGACAGATGCATGCCATCCAAAAGCCCCTGGAAAAATCTAGTAACTCTACCCGTGCCTCAATACCAAGAGCCTCCAACTGACTGTAGTCAATGCGATCAATGCCTGGTGCACTGATATCCCTACAAGCAGCCAAAGCCATGGAAAACTCGCCCAGAGTAAATAGAACCTCAATGCTCCGGTTACCATCAACACCAGCCGGGGTGTGGAAGATCCCTGGGTGAATCAAACACTTTGTAGAAATTCAAATTGAAGGCCTCCGTCATCCAAGCCCCCACCAGAATCACCAAACACCCACGAGATCGCCGACCGACTATCAAGAGGGCATACCAGACCCCATACCCTGGAGGGTGGCAACCCCCTGACACCTCTTCACAGAGCTTCTGACCAAAGGCGGAATTTTCACTGGAAATGATAGGATGGACCTCGTTGGCCGTGCCAATAAAAACAAATCAGCAAAAATTGTCCTGGACACAATGAAACCGCTGCCACCACCTGCAGTGGTATCTGACCGCAGGCAAACAGGCCGGAGTCCACCACGCAGAACTCGTTACATTAGCCAGAGCACGACCCCCAAGGATCTCCAGCCACCCAACAAGTGATCCACGGGTTGAAACACCCTGAACAAACCTTAGGCCTGGTAAGACCAAGGGAGCTCGGTGGTGGTGGTGGCAACCACAAGCCATTCCAGCAAAGAGCAACCCGAAGATGATATCTCCCCCTGAGGTCCCAACAGAGCTCAAAAGAGAACAATTCCGAGATTTATACTGAACACAGAAACAAATCGAAAACCGACTCTGAGGATGACATCTCCGTACCTCCTGCAAAAGGCCGGGGTTCCATCATGTGCAACTTCAAGCCCCACATCCTCTAACGATTCCGCAATAATCTATCCGCAAATATAACAGTGATTACTCCACTACAACCATTCAGTACATTCCTAAAGCACCGAACAGAGCGAACTACTGTTAGAGATAGCTTGGCTCCAAACTTGACGTCGCTCGTGCGCAGTGATGTTGCGTCAGCCGTTCAGTGCCTTCTCAAACTACAATACAGCTCAACAAGCTCAGCAGAGTATTCGACACGTCATACCTTCTCCACGACCAGAACTGGTTAATGGATTTGACCAGGATTGGCTAATAGATGTGACCAGACGAGATCAATGCCAAATTGCAAACCATCTCAGGGAGGTGGTTTGCTGGGGTGGATGTTTGAGCATGCTGCGGTGACAGTAGAACCACAGTAGAATTTCTTGCAAAGCGGAAGCAGTGGAGGCTGCTACTCATGCCGGGCAAGAGGATCATTTGTATGCTGGTGCTGTGATAGATGAGCAGGGGGAGCAGTGTGAGCGGTTCGAATTATGCAACAGGGACTTGATAGACTTAAACTGGCTCAAAAAGAAGTAGCGGGGTGGTCTGGTGAATCTGAACATGTCGAAATAGGTCACCATTATAGCCAACCAGGATTCCAGGAAGGCAGGCCTTTCTTCACACAACACTTGAATGAAGCTCATAGGGCGACTGTGGACCTGAAGCAGGTTGTTGCGTTGTGCTTACAGGCCCCCGACATTCCAATGACGAAGTTCGTTATCTTGCTTTAACAATGTTACTAACAATGGGGGGGGGGAATATTTGAATGAAAGGTAATGTGCTTTAACGTTCATAGAATAGCATTACAAGTTATGGCAAGCCTTGCCACTAGCTCCTCTTCAACAGTAAAACCATAAAAAGGCTTCATTCGCAGTTATATGTGAACTGAATGACAAATTTCACCAGGATCTATTTCATAAAATATTTTATTTCGATGACAGAACATTATCAGTAGTACTTCCATTACTTAAAATCAACGACCTTTACACCATATTTTCTCCTAGACGCAGGTGATACATTTTATTGAGAATCAGCTAATGATGCAAAGACAGCTTATTTCACTAATTCTAGGCTGACTGCCTGGATATTTATTTACCTTCACAATCATCAAATTTGCAAAACCCGTGAAAACAAGACAAAAACAGAAGGCACAACTGAGGGGAGAGAACGAGAAGAGAGGGGGGGGGGGAATGAGGCTTAATGGCGCGTCGACAGCTTGGTCATTAGCGCCAACCTCAGTCACAGTGCAGTGGTCCGGGTTGCCACTGCACCACACATTACAGAAATATTATTCAAACCCCTACCTAAATCTTGTCATACATCTGTACCTCCTGCAAAAATTGAAAAACACCGGACAGGAGGACAGACTTATCGCCCAATTGACGCACAATGTCATGCGGAAGATGGAAACGACGACGAAAACCATCAAGATGGCAACAATCAACAAGGAAGTGCCGGACCGTAAGTGGCCGCCGACACCAATAACATTCAGGAGGATCAACCCCCCGCAAAAGGAAACAGTGAGTAGGTCGAGTGTGACCAATGCGCAAACGGGCCAACACCACCTCCTCACGGCGACTGCGGCGACACGCCGAGTGCCATTCCTCAACAGTGCCTTTAATAGCTCGTAATTTATTGCCGTCCTGTCCATCCCACGAGGCTTGCCAAAAAGCGTGTAACCTTAGACGCAGAGTTGGAAAAGCGTCCGAGGGAACAAGGCTGAGATCCCTTCCGTGAGGGCCAGAAAGGGCCCCTTTTGCTGCAGAATCCGCTTGCTCATTTCCACCTATCCCAACATGGCCCGGGATCCAGCAGAAAAGCACGGTTTTCCGCTGGCCAGGCAAGCGGGAAAGCAAAGCTTGGACACGTTGTGTCAAGGGGTTCCGTGGATTGTAAGTCGCCAAGGACTCCAGGGCACTCATGGAATCGCTAAAGATAATGAAATGCGTGCCCTGAAGGCCAAGGATCCATTCCACCGCCAAACCAAGAGCCAAAAGCTCTGCAGAAAACACAGAATAGCCTGATGGAAGGCGATGGGCAACCGTCACTCCCTTACAAACACAAGCACAAGCCACGCCAGCGTCTGACTTCGACCCATCAGTAAACAGCCGCTGATGACCGGCGTACTGAGAACACAGCCGCCGGAACTCCTGCAAGTACCTTGCTGGCAGAGTGGAACCCTTCGGGAGGGACGCCAGAGCGAAAATGAAAATGCCACTTGGGACAAGCCAAGGGGCCACTGGCATCCCCCCCAGCCTCAAGACGCTGGGCATATCAAAGGCTATCTCCTGACAGGACTGCTGGAGCCTATCGCGGAAATCAGCCTTACTCACCCTGCGTTTACCGACTCGCAAGTCTGGCCCAAAAACCATGGACCAAGCAGGACTGGATTCCACAGCACGTAAACGCACAGCATACTGAATGGCCAGCTTTCGCCGACGAATGGCCAAAGGTGGCTCCGAGGCCTCAGCATAGAGGCTGACCACTGGAGAAGTTCGAAATGCCCCAGTCGCCACACGCAGGCCACTGTGATGCACAGTGTCCAACATCTGGAGAGTCGAGTCACTAGCCGAACCATACACCATGCACGCATAATCAAGTTTGCTGCTGACAAGGGCTCTGTAGAGGCGCAACATGGCAGTGCGATCGGCACCCCATGAAGTACCCGACAGAACCCGCAAGATGTTAAGTGCCCGCAAAGACTTGTCTTTAAGTTGGCGCAAGTGTGGAAGCCAAGATAACCTGGAATCGAACACCAGACCCAGGAAACGTGCCTGTGGGACAACAGGAATCTGCGCCTGCCCCAAGTACAGGCAAGGATCTGGGTGCAGTGTTCGTTGGCGGCAAAAGTGAATGCACACAGTCTTGTCCGGAGAAAACCGGAAACCATTACTGACCGCCCAGGTCTGGACTTTGTTAATCGCCAGCTGTAGCTGCCGCTCGCAGGTCTGCATGCGAGCTGCCCGAAAGCGCAGGCCGAAGTCATCGACAAACAATGACTGGGGAACAGCAGCTTGCTGAGCAATGGGGTTGATCCCAATAGCAAACAAGATGACACTACGAACACCCCCTTGAGGCACACCATTCTCCAAGACAAACGGGCGGGAAAGAGTCGCCCCGACACGAACACGAAAAGAACGGCCGGAGAGGTAAGCGGAAAGCAACAGTGGCATCTGTCCCCTCAAGCCATAGTTATAGAGATTACGGAGAATCCCATAACGCCAGGTCGTATCATAAGGTCGTAGGAAGAGAGGGGGTTGGGTTTAGGGGGGGAAAGAATAGAGCAAGTCGAGAGGGGAGAAAAATGGGGAGAGAAGGGTGAGAGGGAGAAGAGAGGGAGTTGGGAGAAGAGGGCAAATAGACGGGGAAGAAAAGGGGGAAAATTAAAAAGGAACTAGTGGAATTAATGTCTTTTTCTACTGCTGTAGGTCAGAAAATATCTAAGTCGCTTTAGAAAACAATGGTATTCAAACAAAGATTTCAATGGGTTACCGGTTTTCTTGAAGTGCTTAAGAGCCCGAAGCCAATAACCCTACACTAAAACTAAATATAAAAAAATACAAAAAAACATGAAAGTAAACTGCGTGACTCAAACAAAAGGATGTAGCCATGCACGCTCTTCAGGATCAAAACTAAAATGAAGTCCGTAACACAGAGCCAAAATACATATTAAACCACTATTTAGACCTACCAGCCTGACACCCCGGCAGAATGCTGCAATAGCACAGAAACGGATAGCAGTACTGGTGGATTGGGGGTAAACCAAGAGCTTGCCAATGATCACCCCCAAAGCCAAACTTTGCAAGAAGACACAGACACAAAGCAGAAAGTAAAGGCAAACTAACCAGAAAGTGTGCAACAGACTTAACCGCACCACACACTGAGAAATGGTATGATACTTCCTCCAATAGGTATGAGAACGGAAGAAGGAATGCCCCAACTGAAGATGGAAAAAGCTATGCTCCTGGGCAAAGAACTTAGGATCGTTGGAGACACAACAGATGAATGTACAACGTACAAAGACCTACCAGTCACAGTGGCTACCCACTCAGCTGCCCAGCAGCCACGAGACCACGAAGAGACCACAGGACACATATCCTTAAGAACCAACAAAACGGTAATGGTGTGTTGCCAAGAAGCATATGCTTCTGAGGCTAACTCATCCACCACCTCGTTCCAAAACACTCCAAAGTGGCTTGAGAGCGAGGACAAACTAACTACACCAATGCATTGCAACTAAAACAACTTCCACTCAATCTCAACGGGTGACTAGCTGCCAATTGCTCAAAAGGACGAATAAGGAACAGAATGCTGGATGCCGAGGCGGAGTAAATCACAAGACTAGGTAAGCTCAAATCCAGACAAACATCTAAGGCCACAGAGATGGCAACACGTTGACATATCTGGACAGAGGGGGCACGTTCGCAAACTACATGCTAACGCTCATGCTCATCGAATGCATACTTACGCTCGACACACACTCAGTTTTAAAATTGGAACAAATACACCGATCTCACTTTCCTAACTTCTGAAATGGAATGAGGCATCACAAAAGACGTCAACCACGGATGCTACAGTGTAAACACCTTGGCGGACGTCCAGTGACAACTAGCATCGCAGGAATGCCACGGACGTTAACAAAGTCGAGAAATTCTCCAAGGACAACACTGTCTCGAAGCCACAGATTCAGCTGCCAACACCAGACAGACAATGAGCTATCCCTCTATCGTATTGTGTTCAATAACACATGGTACCAAATATCCATAGTTAATTAAAGCCTTTAACTCAGTCCGAGATTTCATGTGGTAACCAGAGAATACGCACTGAGACGGACTGGACAAGGAGATCATACACAACAGCCGTGCAGCCATTCAACATAAGGACTTTTGCCTTTTTCAAATCACTCTTAGCAGCCATCGTCTTAAAGACTACTAGAACACACTGTTTGAACAAAGTAAAATATTTGGAAATCGTTGGAATCTGGTGTCTTGGGTCCAGTAACGAAGAATACCATAACATCAAAGTTTGAGAAGTTGTCCTTTGTGGAGAAAACGTGCCCTCAATAACGTTGACTTGTGTTACTTGCTATCTAGCTACTACAAGCTAAGGTCAGGGCTCCCATGTTAATTCTCAAAGGATATAAAAACACATCTACAGAAAAACTTAGAAAAAGTTAGGAAAAGTTTGTATATCTAAATTTTGACACACAGGTATATTGTAGTACGGGGGAATGCCTTTTTGTAAATGGGATTTGCAGCTAGAAGCACGTGGCCCTGAAGTGGCGCGTAAATGCAAAACTATTGTTGTAAACATTATTTGTATTGTTATCCAACAGCGTATTATAACATGTTAAGTGTTATACGCGCACCGGTTCAGTACTAATGTACTGCAAAAATTCACTCGAGTTTTAACAAAATAACCTTTCTTGCAATTATGGAACTATTTGCTTCAACGACATGGTAAATAAACTAATCTTGGTTGCTGGTTGTATATCGTTTAGTGAGTTTTATGTTATGTGATGTTTAAAAATTGAAATAATATATAATTAGTGAGTTTTATCGTATGTAATTGCTAAGGTTCGTGAATACACCATGGTAACTAAACTATAAAAGTTATAACAGAAAAAAAAGAGACTGGGAATCTATCATTGCCATGAAAATTTGAAACACAATGCAGATCGTGAGCACAGCCCAGCTAAAAATATTCTGCAGAAAAACTGCAGAAAATTTAAGGGTCTGCAGAAAAACTGCAGAATTCTGCAGAATTTCTGCAGTCTGTTGTCCAGTCTCAGCAAAGTGAAGATAAAATCTGTAGATTTTCTGCAGTTTGCTGTTCACTTTCAGCAATCGAAGCTAAAATCTGCATATTTTCTGCAGTTTCTTCTTCACCTCTCATCAAGAGAAGATAAAATCTGCAGACTTTCTGCAGTTTGTTTTCACTTCCAGCAATAGAAGATAAAATCTGCAGAATTTCTGCAGTTCTCAGCAAGTGAAGAAAAATCTGCAGATTATCTGCAATTCACTCTCAATCTCAGCAAGCAAAGATAAAATCTGCAGAATTTCTTCAGATGTTGTTCACTCTCAGCAAACCGAATGTAAAATCTGCAGAATTTCTGCAGTCTGTTGCTCACTCTCAGCTAGGTGAAAATAAAATCTATAGAATTTCTGCAGTTATTGTTCATTCTCACAGCTTGGCAGAAACGTCGAATTTTACGAAAATGTATGCAACAACACTCCATAATATAAAATATGTTAAATTATGCAAGTTATCACGGTTATTAACCCTTTAAGGACGGGTGTGCCTAAAATTAAGTGCCCATTTCCTCCAGAACAGGTGCACCCGAAAATGTGTCCGCGATGGAAAGTTAGAAAACTTGTAAATCTGGAGATTTCCATACAAGGATTAGGTTATTATGGATACAGAGGATTGGATTTTTTATGGATAAATATAAAAAAATTCGAACGTCCTACTGTCATGCTGACCATATTGAAGGGCCAAAAAGAAGTAATTTTCAGCGTGTTTCAATTTTAAGTAGTTATTACGATTTTGATCACCGGAAAAATAGGCTTAACAGCACAGCGCTAAATACGGAGTAGAGTAACGATTGTGTAGTGCAACTTTCCCCCCAAATTAAAAAAACTTCTTATCTAAACGTGTTTTAACTGTTGCTGAAGCAATGTTTTAGGATTACAATACCTTGTGGTTGACAGCAAACGAAATTTTATAGGACAGTTTCCCTACTACGAAAGAAATTATCCTTTAAGTTTTTGCTACGTTTGTCCTAGAGCCTCGATATCAGCCGGGCGGCCAAACCGTATACAACTTACGGAAACGTCAGTGGTGCTTCAAGATGTTTAACGGTCACAACATTTGATATATGATAACAAATGACTGCTCTTTGGAGGTAGGATATCATTATTATCACGTTTTATGGTAATTAATATATTGTTGATCGCGATTTTTTTGGTGCAAGTCAGAAATTAATATTTTAAGTAGAAATGTTGACAGCACACGCCATGCCCAAACTTACTTCATTTTTTAAAGTTGTCTGTAACAATTTTAAAATTCTAATAAAAAAAAACCACAACACAACTTTACGTTTTTTTTTTTTCATTTTTATTTCACAACTACTACTAAAACTAAAAAGGGGATATAAAAGCCTCTGAAAAAATGAAGCAAACTTCTTTCCTCCATTTCCAGGGTGTGAGACGATTTATTTATATAAGCTAGTAAGCTTTTTTTTTTTTTTGGTTATTTTTAATTGCTAGTCCTGAGTGTAACAAAATTCAGCCTGACTACCGTTCTTAAAGGGATAACTTTTATCTGCTTGTTTATTTGTACTTTCTTTGTACTTTCTAAAGAACAACATGTCAACATGTTTTGAAAAGGCAGTTATGACTATGGAAATTATAACTGTTTTTCAAAGTATGTTGATTGTCTGAAAAGCTGAAGATGAAATCTGCAGAATTTCTGCAGTTTATTCACGCTCAGCAAGCTTAAGGTAAAATCCATAGATTTTCTGCAGATATTGCAAAAAAATGTTATGTTGTTTCATTTATTAAATTGTGAACGTGTTTGGGCGGGACAAAAAAGGGTTGTAAGTATGCAGAACTAATTATGCCAATTGATTGTTTAAAGTCACGTTAACAGTTGCATTACTTTATTGGATATCCACAAAATACAGAACCTGGGTCCATACAGATTACGCTTAGAGATTGACTAGGTATATAAAGTTGAATTACAACTTTCACTACTGTAAGTAACCTATAATAGGGCCACTAAGAGAATGACCTGATGTTATCATCGATTGTTTAAGTCGTGACCTCGCTTGCTTGTTTTATGTGCGTGCAAGGTGCACTCTTGGCCATTCATTACCCGTTACGAAGGATTCTTCCATGGTTTGGCAGCGCTACGTACACGATCGGATCGAGGTAGTCCGTGCATTAGCAATGAATTCAATTGCAATGATCGTTTTGAGACGTTGTTATGGCTACGTCAACACATAAAATAATTTTAGCAGTAAAGAAAGATAATTTGTGGTTCCTCTCACAACATAGTGAAGTAAGAAAATGTTTGTTCCACTAGAAGTACTTTTAAAAACGATTTAAAACAAGGTACGTTACTGAAAATATAAACGTCGCTCGCGCTTAAAGCATCATTCATCCTCCCCTAATGGTTGCCAGGCAACAACAAGTAACGCAGGCAAGCCATCCAAATTCAGCTCCCCAAAGTCCAAACAAACAAAATAATAGTGAAATCTCGAGTGAAATATTAAATTAAATCTCTTTAATTTTTTTTATTAAATAAAGGTAAAATAAAAAAAAGACAATGAAGAATACGACGAGCTCCACGTGTCTAAAATAAGCATACTACCTAACACGAAAAACTGCTGGACTGAGTACGGCAACTGTTACAGTAAATCGTAGCCGTCTCGTGATTTCGGCAGTGTTCTATTACTTTCGATAACAAAAGCCTGGCGAGGCGAAAATAGTTTACAATAAATTTACACGTGTTACTTTGAAACGTGTAAATCCTGGATAAACGGGAAAAACAAATACATTGACAATGGTTGTCAAACTCGCTCGTCGACCTCTCGTTTGTTTATATACGTAGAACAAAGTGGAGCTGCAAATCAACATCTGTTTTGTCCACTCCCGATCATTTCGTGAGTTTTCTTGTATCCAGACGTTAACTCTGTAGTGTTGCACGACTCTTCTTTTAATGATTTGTTATGTTGACAAACATTTTGAATCGTAGCACGAAACAAGGAATCGGTGTATCGTTTTCCTTATCACCGTCCCTTACTTTAATTGCTGTATAGCGCCGACTACTACCATAAAAAATGGAAAACTAGGTTGCGCCTCCCCCCCCCCTACTAATCCTAATCCTCATGCCGATTTGTCAATTTAGCTTGTAATACAGTACATTGTAATCAGCAGTTGGGAAACAACACAAATAAGAGCAGCACAATGGATTTTTATTTTTATTTACCAAGACTTCTAACAAGACGGCTATCCGTTTTTCAGCAAACCCCAAGCATTCCTTTGCCTCTGCGACACTTTCTTAACAATAGGTAGTTGTTTATTTGTACGCATGTCTACAATAATACGTATTATTATTGACGTGTCAAACAAAATTGAGCTGCGAAATGGGTGATTGACGCGGTCTTTTGTTTTTCCCGGCGTCTGTACATCACTTGCCCGGAAAAGCATTAGGCTTATGCCTTGCGTGAGACGTGTAGCAAACCGTCACGACACTTCAGTAGCAGCCACTGCACACTTTCTGGAATGTGTGGGTAGTTCTATACTCTCCAAATTCACTCACCCTAGATTCGAGATACTAGACGATGTTTTAAACATCTCCCGAGCTTGACTGTGTTAAGTTTTACCACGCTTCGCTAACGATTCTAACGAAGCCTAATTCGACGCCATGTCTGGGCTCGATTAAACTCGCTGTTAGCAAGGTGCACCTTTTCCACTGGCAAAAAAGCGCGATATTCGACGAACGCCGAGTCATTCTTTCAGTGGCCGGAGGGGGGGGGGG
>JAHWFP010098732.1:164763-175231 GCA_023313725.1 Lithobius niger | reverse complement strand
CTTCCCTTAACGGGTTAGACGGGTTGCCATCCTTAGATGGGCTTCCCTTAACGGGGTAGACGGGTTGCCATCCTTAGATGGGCTTCCCTTAACGGGTTAGACGGGTTTTTGTGTTTAAGATGGACAAAATAGGGCCAGTAATTGATAAACAAATATTTGATCGATAAAATCTTGATCATCGTACCTGTACTTGTACTGCTCTTGAACTACGACACCTACAAAGATGAGAGCAGTGAGAAATAAAAGATAATTAAATGACGCTTTGAGTAGGCCTATTGTCATTGCTGCAGCTTGATTTTTTTGGCCCTCAAATACGCGAAAAACTGCTCAGAATACTGTTCATGATGTCAGAGTTCGATCAGGCAAACTAATGAAACCTTGCGCAAGGGCTGATTGCCGTGACGTCACCATGAGTTAGCCAATGAGGAACGAGAATAACGGCTGTTTGGCCGTCTGATTGGACTAGCCCAGTCACGTGATATGCACGTCACATCAAACAGCCATGGCGTGTGGTATAGAACGAAATCAACTACAGTATGTGATGCGTGGTTCGACGCCACTAGAGCGAGCAAAGCGAACGATAAGGCTAGTTTCTCTTTAGGGATTAGTGACGAACCATATGAGTAATAAAGCCAAATTAAATTAGCGTTGTGATGCTGAACGTTACTCAGCACTTTTCCCTGGAACGCCACTTCAAGCAACGCTGAGAAAGCGTTACTAAGTTCGCACTACACGCATATAAAAAGTAATAATACGTACACGCCTAGCCCCCAACATTTGCTGCCTCACGTACCTTTTTTTAAATGACGTCACGTCTATTTTATGCCATTTTTTAACGGTTATTCCTAGATGCAACGTTACTAGCGTTCTTTTTACAGCTTTGTTGTGTCAACAGACCGCTACCTGTTGCCCCGAACCGTCGACGGTACGCGTGCTTCCCCCCTGCGGCATTTGGAGTTTTCAAAGTCCGCGACGCTCTTCTGCACGCCGCGGTTCGGGAGACCGGTTGTGTGCAGGCCGTGCCAAACGTTAGGAAAACACACAAATAATTGTTCGGTAATGCTATACTGGTTCACTTTTAAGTCCTGCAGCCTCATTCATTTTTAAGGTTCTAAAATCAAATTTGCAGAATTCCACAGCAGGAGATTAAAGAAAAAGGTGATTAGGCTACAGCAGAGAAAGAAACAAAAAAAAAAGTCCGCTTCAAATTACTAAGTCTTTATAAAATTAAGTTAGTGGCATGCTGCTGTGCTTGTTGGCGTGTCTTCCTACTCAGGTTGGATAGATTGTGGAGAGTTTAGGTACTAAAAGTCGTACCCGGCTTCGCACAGGATTTTGTTTCGGTCCAGTGCTTGGTTTGACAGGAAATTTTCCTTCTTTTCAATTCGTGGTTTTGTTTCGCCCGTGGTTGTTTCCCAGTTTTCGCTCGGTGTTGCCTGGACCGTTTATTAACAAGGGTAATTTGTCTCCTGTGACTCTCTCCCTTTCCTCCCATCCTCTCCCTACCCCCTTGCCTTCCTGCCTGGCCCTCTCCTTCCCTTCCCCCTTTGCTACACGCAGTTGAATTAAATACTGCCCCTCCCCCTCCTCCTGTCCCCTCTTCACCTACCTATCCACTTTTCTCTTGAGCCAGCCGAACACCTGGTTTTCAGTGACGCCCTCTGAAAACTCGGATGGAACTAATAGGAATGAATGTAATACCTTTTAATACGGACTTTTTAGCGTTACAAATTCTCCCCCCCCCCCAATCCTATAAATTCTTGCCACTACCCAACAAATCGAGCTCACAACCACTCAGCCAAGCCTCCTGGTTTCTTTACAAAATTTTACAACCTGCCATATGATATGTGCCTTCAGCACTATACGGGGAGCACCAAGAATCCATCTCAAGTCCGCATTCCAGTCACCAAGTACCCGGCTCCGGTAACCCGCCCAGTGGTGACACAAGGAGAAAGTGCTCCACCGTCGTATCCTCTGTGCCACACCTACTGATAGGTGTGGCACTACAGCCTAGCCAAGAAACTTATTACAACTGTTTGCAACAATTGTTGCATCTGTCGGAGGCACACGGAAATGCCGTGTCTCCCTCAACATTGTTGCAAACAGCGGCAATACTTCGCTCGGGATTTCTCCAGCTAAATTGTCCCCCTTATCGTTGCAGGGCAGATAATCCAGTTTGGGTTCGGGCTCACTCGAACCATACCAAGGGATGAATAGAGTTAATATCGTCGTTATTGTTTCACTCACGGCCAATGATAGTAGTAAGATGACGCTGTACTGCCGACCGTCAGAGCGTCCTGCATTTGCGTGTAAATAGTTCTATCTTTTCCTTTGTTAATTACCATTGGCGTGTATACATAAAGGCCGGTTTCTGAGTTATCGAATTATCGTGCAAACCCCAATGTTTAAATTGTCATATCTCTAAAACCACGATAGCTAGAAACAAGCAGTTTGCGGCGTTGCTTTGCGGCGTTGACAAGGGGTGTCTAACCAAATGTGCAATGCTGTTGTTAGCCACTTTAGCTGATTGAAGCGTTAGTTTAACAATAATTAAGCATTAAATAGCAGCGCAACTGCTAAACTGTTTCTACATGGTGACGAAGCAATGAACAATGGCAAGTGCATTTTCAAGTATACTGGCTAAATGGTGAGTGCCACACAATTCACATTCGTGAAGATTGCACTGTAGGCTTCAGCTCAGGGTTTTTTTTTTATTTTTTTTTTTAAATTATTTATTAAATTAACAAAATTAAAATGGTTATTCCAGCCTCAAAATTTGTTTCATCGAGATATTATCGATTATCGCAGTAATTTTAGAAATTTTATCGGGATAACATTTTTTTGTATCGTGCCATCCCTAGTAGCCAGTGTTGCCAGACGTACAATAATTATGGTAATCGTACGATTATTTTGTTCTCTGTACGATGTACGATAACGCAGAATTGTACGATTATTTTAAGATTAATGAATTTTTCCTTTTTTTAAATGATTTTCAGTGTTCATACGTGAATCTTAACGAACATTTAAAATGAAAATTTAAGTGAAAGTAAAAAAAAAAATTCTGCTCTTCTAGGCCAAATCCCTGATGTATGCAATCTTCGTGTTCTTATTCAATAAAAAAACATTTAAAAGTAGCATAGCAAATTAGAATTAAGCGAAAATCGTTTTTTGTTTTTTTGTTTTTTTTGACATAGGATTGGTATGTTTATGGTTTTTTTTTTTTTAAATCCTTTCTTCTATTTTGCAAAAGAAAATCATGTCTGGGGGATCAGGGATTTGCTAATTGTTGACAACCAACACAAGCATCCGGTAGAGCCATATAATTCACGTCGAAAGTTTCGTAAGTTAGTAGTTAACTTTTACAGCTTTTTTTTGTTGGGTTCGTCCTTTTTTTTTTTGGCTTTCGCCCATTTTCATTTTACTTTCGTCAATTGTTGTAGTCTGTACAAATACAACAATGGACGAAAGCTAAATGAACGTGGACGAAAGCAAAAAAAAAAGGACGTATTAACCAGCGTAAAAAAAGCTGTATTTTGTAAGTGATGTAAGCCATTTGTTATTAAATTTTGCACTTTTTTTTGTACTATAATGTTGCGTATTGGCGTGCTATCTTTAAAAGTACGATATTTTTCGTTAAAATACGATAATTTTTGACCGCTTGTACGATAGCTAAACCCCGGAAATCGGGCAACACTGCTACGTAGCGAGGTTTGGTTTTCAGATCTAAGGTTGAACATGTGCCTGGCGCCATTTGTAATATGACATATACGCCTACTAGGTGGTTTCAAGCATCCAAAGAAACTAAGGCTGCCGATTCGAGCATGATTTTGCTGACAAACCAACATTAACCCTATTTTCCCATCGCCAGTGGTTTACTATCACGGGAAAAGACGGAAGAGCATTTTATTGGCTGCAATTCTTTCTTGAGAGCATGACTGCTTCGATGATCAAGACCACTTTGAAGCCTCTGGCGCCAACCTGGCGTCAGTGAGTTATTAATTCATGGTTGAACTATACAGCAGTGTACATGAAAATGTCACTCACTTTTCATAACTGTTGTATTGCGTAGAAATAAAATTGTTGCTTTAAAAATCGTCGGTTGTTAACAGCTGTACCTATACCGGTTACGGTACCAAACCAAGCAGTGCTACTAAATGAAATAAAAAGACGAACGACGTTTTTCGAAAATAATCAATTTTCGTCATCAGGTTTATGAATTAAAATTTTTAACGGGACGGAAAGCCAATGGGCTCGAAATTGGTTAACGAAATACGGATGCAACCTATTTACGTTGCCTTTTGGACTTATATGTCAGACTGCCTGAGCGGGGAATCGAACCCACGACATCTGAAATCAAAGGCCCAGGTCCTACCGCTAAGCCAGATTGACACGGCCAACAGGAAACGTCCATAGGCAGCATTTGACACGCACACATATATAAAATTTTAAAACATGGTAAGGTCACTTAGTCATCACATGTTTAAAAGCATAACGCAATAATTTTAAAAGAATAAAAAGCCGAAAGCCACCATTTCTCCTCTCAAAGAGGCAGAAAACAGTGGTCGAAATGCATAACCTGACCTGTTCCTGAAAATCCAAGTTGCCAGTCGTCATTGGAGAGGAGATATAGTGGTTTTCGGCTTTTTATTTATATTTTTTTTAATTATTGTGTTATTCTTTTAAACATGTGATGACTTAGTGGCCTTGACATGTTTTAAAATTTTAATTCATATACCTGATGACGAAAATTCATTATTTTCGAAACGTTGTTTGTCTTTTTATTTTGTAGCCCTGCTTGGTTTTTCTTTAATAATCTACCTGTACCGAACAACCGTGCTCTCAAACCGAGCAAAACGTTCCTGTATGTACTCTTGCGGTAGCCGTATGTTGTGGCCCCCAAAGTTGATTAGAAGTTCGGCTACATGCTTTAGTGGATCCGTGGTTATACCGATTCTAATGGAACCTTCATTAACTAAATTTGTGATAACTGGCACTCATGGTAGGCAAGTACACATTTCTAAAATTGTTTTATCTAGCCGTTAGGTTTTCAGATTTGCATTTCGATTTTTGGATTTTATTATGAATCGTCAAAACATTTATTTATACTTTCTATTGTTATTTATTTAAAAAAATTTTATTTCAACTCTGCCATCCATATCTAACAGCGTTTTCCGACATTGGCGTGGCCTACATAAAACCAATCTAGCTGGCCGCGGCACGACGCGATAAAACTGTGTCGAAGGTCCTTTCTCATTGGTAGACGACATTGTGACGTCATTCATGAGTTATTTTAGGTTTGTTCACAGTGTATTTTTGTCATTTTGCTGCCGACGTCTTTTGCTGGATTTCCCTCCAGTTAAAAAAGAGTTTATATTCGTTGGCGCTTTTGTTTTGCGTTGCTTTTATTCTTGCGGGAGAACAATAGTTGAGCATAAATGCAAACATATCTTATTCTTTTAGTGTCGTACTTATTATTTTTGTTCTTCCTTTTGCAACGCCGCTTTTCCTTGGGTGAAACGGATGGCCGAGTTGAAATAAAACAAAACAAAAAAATTAATAAAGATAAAAAATATAAATAAATATTTTGACGATTCATAATAAAATGCATAAATTGAAATGCAATTCTGAAACCTTAACGACTAGATAAAACATTTTTTTAAATGTGTAAAAATCAGCCTAAACGTTAGGGGATATTTAGTCCTGCCGCCATTTACTAATTGTAAGTCATTTTAACAGTTATTGATCCCACATCGAAAACAACCAATTTCAGGCATGCTGCCGACGTGAAAAAAATGTGAAAATTTGCTAGTGGTAAAAAAAAAATGTGAAAAAACGTGAAAAATACGAGTGTTGGCGTGAAAATAGGGCAAAACGTACAAACCGCCCTAATTTTGGGACCGAAATTACGTAGCATGTCTGTAGTTGGGACAAGAAAAAAAAACTGGTTGGTTCACGGACGGAGTTGTTTTTGCTCTTTTGAGTGAAATTACAGAGAAATTGCAATGGTTGCTGGAAAAGAAAAAACTGTATTAAAAAATTGTGAAACTGGTGTAATACATGAAAACGAAGAAATAGGGATACAAAAATGGAAAGTAAGAATATGAAAAATGTTTTAGAAATGAAAAGCTTTTATGTGATAAAAGTTTTAAAAAAGGAAAATTGGGAATGTGAAAAAATGTGAAAAAAGCTGGTACTCCCCGCAGCACCCTGCAATTGTTACTTGTACCTTAAATTTAACATAGACTCACCTAATTTTGTCAACAAAATATGGAAAAAATGCCGGAAAAAATTACCGCTCACTTTCACAATCAGAACAACCTACCTAATTTAGCTTATCAGTCACTTTAATTTTACCAATTTGGTCACGAGTGGGTAGGAAGTATATCCAATCATGATTTGGCTAATTTTCCTTTGCCCGTTGTAGCCGAATGATCCTTTTATTAGTCAAATTGAAATTTAATCCAAAAAACAACATGGAATAGATTTAAAACACACATTTGTGATTGTTAGTTGTAATCTTCTTTCATTTCTTTGAGAAGGGATGATTAACATGATCCTCAAATTGCCCCAATGTCTGAGCCGTAGGATTGTATGTGCACTGCAGTATTAAGTCCAAAATGTTTCAGGAGTGTAACGTGTAAGAAAGTAGTCCTACAATACGGCCGCTAAAAATTAATTAAGTGGTTCTCGGGAGCGCACGCATGGGTTTTTTTCTTAACGGTTGAAACATCTTTTATGACACTGTCTAAAAAAAAATTCCGATCACGTATCAGCACTTTCACCAAATATTTTCTGGAACCGATGACCACATCAGCTTTGCTCCATTCACACGATCGCCTCGAAACAAATCTAAGGGTCGTTCAGAGGTACTACGTCACAACTAAAAACTTTGATCTAAAGAATGACTTTGATCAAATATGCAACTGTTCCACACTGATCGTGGCATTAAAACAGACTCGACAACAAAATATAAGCTACTGATTTCGTTTTGTTTGGTAAAAAAAAAAAGCCATCGTCCAGATCTGAAAAATTTCGAATAAAACGTAAAATAAAAACAACACTCTCTCTCGCGTCAATTTTTTTTCAGCACCACTCCTGAAAACCACAGATTAATTTTTAGCGGCATAACAATTGTATTGATTTTGATGGCTGCATTACATTTTCTAAGAGAGCGGCCATAAGTACACGTAGTTATGTCGTGTATTGTTATGCGTAAACTAGCCTACACCAGAAATGGGATGAAGGAGCAATTTCCAACACGATCCTACCCTTTGATCCCACCGTTCGTACTGAGTATACTGACCCCATGCAGCAAGTTATCAAAGTGGTGTCCGTTTTTACTTTTGCGGAAAACGTACGTTAAGAATTACGCTTTGGAGGTTTTTACCTTATAAATACGCGTGAAACACATGCCGTGTGCTGCTTATAGTACAAGCATATGTCAATTCGCAAAAACAAGCTTTTAAACGAACTAACACGAGGGAGTCATTTTGTTTCTCGAGCCAAGGCCGACTGGAGTAGAAATTGCGTGTCTTGACTTCCGATTCTACACCAGTTCTCAAACTTATCGGGAATTTAAAGCCTCTTAGCGCTACACTGGTAAAATACGGATTTCGCTATGTTAAATCAACTCCCTGGAGCCAGTTGATTTAACAGGAGCCGTTTGCTCCTGGCTCCTGAAATGTTAGTTCATTAGCATCATGTACTTTATTTACGTGCATTACTTGGAATTTTTGGATAATTGTACACAAAGTCTGTCGACACAGCGGAAAGTACTATAACATAAATTATAAAGTTAATTGTTCAGTGTCGTTCATAACTCGTGTATGAGTTTAGCCTTGAACCAAAAAAATGCTGAATTTTCTTTTTCCCAAAAAACGTGAAAAAAAGTTTCCTTACAAGAAAAAACTCTGTTTGCCGTGTATAGTGTATTGAGTTTCTGTAACAAAAACGGTGAAAATCTTGCAATGGGTGTGGAGATACGAGAAAAAGGAGGATTATGTTAATACTAGCGGAGTCGCTCGCTCATTCCGCGTCATCTCGCTCCTCTCCCCCCTACGCTCCTCCCGTCTCGTTCCCCCCCCCCCCTATTTAATTTGCCGTTCGGTCGGTAGATGGCTTCGTATGTTCGCGCTGCTGGCCGTTGCGTTCCGGGTGCAGCTACTATCTCAGCGGGCCTTGGCTGCTACTCTTATAATTTGCCGTTCCGTCGGTAGGTGGAGGAGATGGCATCGTATGTCTTGCTTGCTGCAGCTGCGCTGCAGATGGCTGCGTTGCGGTCTTGTGTAATTATATGTATAGATTAGTGGCTTCTTTGCTTACACTGTTAAACTTACAGTCAAGCTTTACTACGTCGTGTGTGTTTGAAAAATGTGTGAAAAACTGTGCGAAAATTGTGAAAATTTGCAAAGAAAAAAAAAATGTTAAAAATGTGATGAAATGTGAAAAATACGAGCAGCGATTTGAAAAAAATGCAAAATACACAAACTCAAGTAAAACTAATGATGAAAGCAGCAAGTGCTTAGAGAAACAGCAGCTAAAATTGTTATGAATTTGTGAAATTTGAGACAGATATGATTTTTGAAGTTGTGTTTTTAAATCTTATGTTGTTAACAAATAAATAAACGGAGCAGAATAATTACGTAAGGTAACATGTGTATGTGTATATTTGGCTTATGAGCAGACTCAATGAGGAATGGAATGGAATATGTGTATTGGGGCCGAAGCTTCAATAATGCCGGCTAATCAGCTGTACCCTGGAACAATCAGCAAGAGGGCCAGCAGGTTCATTCTTGGCAAGGTAGCAAAGAAAAAGGACGAGCGACCCACAATGAGAACGAATATGCGCTATAACAATTAGAAACAAACACAATATTGCTTCAATAACGCTGACTATTAGAGCCGAGTGGAATCAGCGGGAATCAGCTAGACCGGGGTATGTTAACGCCGTGGAACAACTAGTTATTTTTATTACTCAAATTTTAAAGCAACATATCGCTTGCCTTATAACCTTCCGCCTGCCTTATAACCGCTACGCGTCGGTCGCATCCGCGAATCATATAGTCAAGGTCAACTGAGACAGTAGCTTCGTTCCTCGCAGCGAAAAACGTAGCTACTATCTCAGTTGGCATTGTGCTTAAGGACAAGCCAGCGTGAACGCATTAATTGCGTCGTCACAAACCGGAATGATTGTCGTATTTTAAAATCACAATTTATAATTTTCTAGGCTAGTGTCTTATAATTTTGCTTCGGCGATCTATTGGAATAATTAATTTTAATTTTTACCGCATTAGTCTTTTAGAAATTTGATCTCATGGTAATTATTAGAAAACTAGTACATGTACACACAGAGATGAAACGTCATGATTATTGTAAGCGCACAATGCATCATATACTGCGGGACGCAGTAAATAAAGTTAACAGTTATTCAACAGAAAATCTCCTAGACGCCACATTTTTAAACGGATTTTTAGCAAGGGAAAGACTAGCGGTTAGTAAATAGACCTTAGGGGCAGTACTTGATGTGGAGGATCGAGAAAAACGCGCCGGGAGGTATATCCCTTTAAAGGCAACATGAATTATTAAAAAAAAAAAGAAGAAAAAAAAACACTGAAATTACAGATAAATTACAAAGATTACTATTGAAGAAAATGTTTGATTGAAGACTTGTGGTGCAGCTATAAAGGAAGGTATGGTGATGAAAAAAATGAGGCTTGCGAAAAATGTGAAAAAAGTGAAAAGTAGTGTGCAAAAATTGTAAAAAAATGAAAACACGAAGTAGAGTAAATTAAAGACGGTTAGCCGAGGCTCAACAATTCAAATAAATACAGATGCAAACCTGTTCACGTTGCCTTTTGGACTTAAATGTCAGATTCGATTCCCCGCTCAGGCAGTGTGACATAAGCCCAAAAGGCAACGTGAACAGGTTTGCATCTGTATTTATTTAAGTAGAGTAAATATGCTTCCTTACTTTGCCTAAGTTGTATAAGTAGCATAAGAGTTCAAGCATACGTTTTAATTACTTTATTCGTATGGTATAGCCAACACGCCACACACGAGTAAATTGCCCTTGTGTGGAAGGAGGCACTTACGGCATTTTGTAGCTTACTGTTTGTCGGCTCAATAAACCCCCACTCGTTTGTTATAGAATGGTTACCAAATACCTGTTATTTCCATAGATACAAGTGTTACTCGTCACAGCCGAAAATATGACAGGTATGGGGAAGGGAGTGTTGCGTTCCCCTCCCCACCCCACAACTAAAGTCGTGAGTCAAAATACAGACCTCAATCAGCAGGGAAAAGGATCGGAACGAAAAAAAAAAAGTAACTAAATTTCACGAAAAACGGAATCCAGTCGGAAGGTTTTACGATCCCTTAATTTAAAAGCCCATAAGCCTTTATTGTTTTGGATATTAACAAAACCACCTACACTAAATGCCGAATATGCGTTACCTTCCACAATGCTGGC
>JAHWFP010098732.1:100912-159763 GCA_023313725.1 Lithobius niger | reverse complement strand
ATGCTACGACGGGTATTTCTTTATTTATCCTTTCGCTTGGTTTCATTTCTCTTCGAAAAGATATCATTTAGCAAATTTGTGTAAGACCTTTTGCCCTCACTCTCCCTTCCGAATGAATCAAAAGAAAAAACAATGGATTAATAGCCAGTGGAAATTTTATCAATATCATTGTAAATTAAATAATACAAAAATCCCATAAGGGTAAAGGGACCCATCAAGTTTTTGCCATACAAAGTAGTGACATCAGAGCCAAAGGCTACCATCAAGTTTGTGGTCCGAACCGTGGTCACTCAAGCTTAACTGACAATCACCGAAAAACTTGGTGGCCGTCATTTTGACTCTGATATCACTGCTTTCTATGGCGAAAACTTGATGGGTTCCTTTACCCTTATGGGGTTACCGTTTTTGTATGATATCACCCCTTTTGGTGTTTTATGGGTTTGTTGCGTATAATAACACGAAGGTGTGTCCGTTAGAGGATTAAAAACCATAACAGAAGAACCAAATATACGTCCGTATAGCGTAATACGATAAAAATAAATAGAAAAATGAATAAACAAAAGTGATCGAAAAAAAACGAGTTAAAAGGACATACCTTCTCCCTATTTTCGTGCATCCTACGCATAAATAGCTTTTGCGACATTTATATACTATTGCTTGAATGTAGCAAAAACGCCTCGCACGTGGGGGAAAACACAGGATAATAAAAGCAGTTGTAATATTTACATACGTTTGAACTGATGTTGGAAAACTTGAGTCAAACAGGAAAGCCAACTTGGAGGCGAGTGCCTTTAAAAACTTTTAAAAAAAACACAGTAAATTGCCTTGAAATGACGCTAATTTATTATTTTAAATTGTAAAAAAGTATATCGGGGCGGCCACACAAACCCTTGGGGATAAGGAGGATATAGACCCTCTTGTACAGGGCCAAATTATTATTATTGCAGCTTCCCTGCGTTATACCGGGCTTAGTTGGCAACGTTGCCTACTCGTAAAGCCGGAGTTGGAAAAGTTATATCACGTACGTGATCGAGGTAAAGACAAGAGTATTTTCCTTTCGTGACCCGACAAGTTCATTTATTTTATTACTTGCTTTGTTTAAACAGCCAGAGAATGACATAATGACACACTTTTCTTGCTTTTTTTTCCCCACTCAGCTCACACAAACACACACGCGTCCCATTCCTTCAATGCCGAACTTTGGAGAAACAAAAACGAGTTTTAAAACTTTTTTAAAAACACTTACCTGCGTAAGAATTAAGATACGTCTCTCTTGCCGTAAAACCGTAATCGCATCCGCCGTCACCGTCACACCTTTACCGGCCGCAAGTCAACCTCAGATGCGCACTCGACGTCGTTGTCTTGTCGCACGACAAATCGCGTTCGGGTTTACCCCGATAACCGCCCGCATCCGACTTGGACCGACGGGTGGTCGGGCTCGGTTTCCCGTGGCCCCCGCCCCCGCAACACACACCTCCGTGCAACGCCAGGCGACACTAAACACGCGTTCGTAAACTCGAGTCTGCTTGTGTGCCCTCCCTTGCCGCTAGCTCTCGCGACGAACAATCTCCAACTCTGCCATTCAACGCGGCCGCCTGTTTCGCCGGCTCGCCGCTACTTCACGATGTCGCGCTTCGCGTCACCGAGCGCTTGCCGTCGTGTGACGTCAGAGTGTCCAGTAAGTGACGGTTGCGTGTTTTTTACTGGTATGTCCATTTTGTACGTGCAGGCGTGTAACAAACGACGATTTAGGCTCCACAACCAATTTGGCTATTTTTTTTGCGTTTCTAACACAAGACGTGTTAGGGTACATCATCCAATTTGGCTAATTTTTGTATTAAAAAATGTATCAATCCACCTTCTGAATTTTTAAAAATTGTTACCTAAAAGTTGCCTGTACACCATTTCGATAGCGTTGCCCATATTCTAAACACAGCACCCGCGATCCAGATTCTCCGTCATCCAATTGGCTGATGTGGGTCACATGATCTCGTTTTAGTTATGAGAATCGCGGCGATGTTGCGAATATTGTTATTCCAATTTTAATTTACCGCTATTTTATTTATTTTGCTCGAAGATTCTACGGTGCTGCATCTAGGAGTAGAAAAGGTGAAAAGCTTCAATGCAGTTTCCACTACAACGGTAATCCCTCCTCTAACGTTTAAGCTTAAGACTGATATTACAAGTATTGAGTGACACATACTTTGATGCATACAGTGATGAATAACCCATTGTTCCCTGATGAATAACCCATTTGATCCTCAAAACAAAACTTGTTAAGGATTCCCGCCAAGCTTCTCTTTCGTTTGAGGTTGTGATCTCAAACGCCAAGCTCTATCGCCAAGGTTAATTCCTCCGAGTAATAGTTCAATGAAAAATCTGAAAACGTCTTACTGAGCAATTTACAAGTACCGTATTTCATTTTCTGTTTGAAGCCGCAATCCTTAACAAGTTTTGTTTTGGGGAGATATCTCATAATATTTGTGGCCTTTATGGTTTCCGAGTGTCATTCTTTGTCGAGAAGACAACCAAACTCTTATTTTTTAGCAGTATGAAAAGCAACAATTCTTCATTCGTACTGTTGCTGTCGTGTGCAATTCTGTCATCGTGTTTATTGCTGTAAAGAAAACATACAAAAACCCCATAAGGGTAAAGGGACCCATTGCCATAGAAAGTAGTGATATCAGAGCCAAAGTGGATGCCACCAATTTTGTGGTCCGAAGCGTGATCACTTAAGCTTAACTGACAACACCGAGGATAAGATTGAGTGATCACGGTTGGGACGAAAACATTTTGGCTCTGATATCACTACTTTCTATGTCAAAAAAACTTTATGGGTCCCTTTACCCTTCTGGGGTTTTTGGATGATATCACCCCTTTTGGTTATTTTATGGTTTTGATTTATTTCGTCAACCTCATGTCCGATTACGGATTTCTTTTTTATAAACCATGTCCAAGTACCCGTCCTGCTATATGTAAAACTGGTTTGGATAGTCCTTATTGTTTTCAAGTGATGCTCGTTCTAAATTTCCATTGAAGTGTGGTCATCGACACGCCTTTCACAATTAGACACGGCCTCGCTTAACAATTGGACAAGGCCTCTACACTTTTCACTTACATTGACAACAAGAAACGAAACATCAATAATTAGCTAATTATTTTTTTAAAATAATTCCGTGTTATCCAAGGACAGTAGTCAATCAGATGTTTGCCTCTCGTAATCTTTTTAACGCAGGTAAACAGCGGGAATCAAACAGCAAAAATAAAAAAAAAGTCGTCATATTTTCGGAGACAAAATGGGGCCTTTCAGGCCTTAACCACTAGGCCCGTTTGCCGTAAATCCACCACTGGATGCATCTTTTGTAGTACAAACATTCGCCTAGTGGGTCTGTATTCCCGTAATATGCCGGGTCTTAGCCTTAGTACGGTTTACCACTCCTCGTTCCTTGGATATTTATATACGCCTGGTTTGACCCAATATTGCAAAACAGGCATATTCTGTAAGTTTCAGGTCTACACCAAATCTTGAAAAAAAAAACACCTAACAGTGAAGAAGTGGTAATCACACAAAGGCATATTTCTATATTTCCGCTGTACAAAGGCGAGTTCCATTCATTTCCGTTGGAAAGATTCATATGTTATGTAAGTGCATGAAGTCCGGATCATGGTAGGCGCTGATTGAGTGAACGAAGCAAACGAAAATCAGCTTTCCCTTGCCAGTGGGCGCAAAAAGACGGACGGGATACACGCCTGTTGGCAACAAGCACATGAGAAACCAAATCGTCGTAATGTTTTACACGATGCATCAAACACCACCCGTGCAGAGCACTTAAGGGCTTCAGCCAGTACTATTGAAAACAATGGTTCTTTAAAATTCTATCAAGACATATAATTCAAAGCCAGAACAATCAAATTTTTCTGTCCGTTTCGGTTTTCTGGTTGGCCGTGGTGGAAGCGCGTAAACCTTGGTGGAACTGCGTAAACCTGTGGCAGGGCTTGGGGTTACCACGCTTCTGCGAACCTCGCAGATTCGTGTGTTTGATGTTGTGAGCACTCGGGCTTTAAGCCCCTTGTCTTGGTGTCCGGGTCTGAGTAAGCTTTTTGAGCCTGTTTACACAGCATGCATCGTCTTTTGTGATGCTTCGTTTTATGCGGACTCTTAGGTGGGTGGGATTGGGGTTGTAGTTCCTGTCCTGAAAGTTAGTCTTCAAAGGCATCTAAGCGCTGTGTTATCCAGCACGGTATGTGAACTTGTTGCCATTTCGGTCGCGTTGGGTGTAGCTCTTGATTTGGGTCTTCCCTCTTTTACGATTTATACGGCTCGTCGAGCATTCGGAAGATAAGGCGTGCATGGACTCAGTTGGAGGTTAGCGACACCCTTGTTTACACCATTGGGTGGAAGTTCTGGGTGGCTATGCTGAACAGCACGGTGGCTCTGAGGTGGGTAAGGCCCACCATGGCAACCCTGGTAATGAGCTGGCTGATGGTCTTGCGAGGGAGGTGGCTCCTCATGACGTCACCGGAGTCATGTTGTTGGTTTCAGTCCGTTCGCAGCGTTCCGCGCTGCAAAAGTGGTTCTTGTGGCTAGGCAGAACGAGTGGAACACTGCTCAGACAGAGTGCACGCTCTTTCAGGTGCACCCAGTTTGTAGTATGTGGTCGATCATGGACAGACTTCACTTTTGGCAGGCGTGTGTGCTCTCGAGGCTGCGCACGGGGCATTCGCTCCTTCGTGCTCAACAGTACAGTTTTGGATGGGTTAGATTCGCCCATCTGTCCTGTGTGTAAGGTCGAGGTGTCCCCGGAACACTATCTGCTGTTTTGTAGGAACTATGAGCTCCAACGGCGGGAAATCGCTGCATGGGTTAGGGAGTCACCGTCTGTCTGTGAGCTTCTGGCACTTGGTTCAGGGAGTTCCTCGCTCCTCAACTTACGTACTTTGGCTAAATACTATGTGGCCACGAAAGTGGAATTGTGACCTGCATGTTCCTCAACCCATCTCCTAAACTGGTCCGTTTTGTACACAGTGGAGTGGTAAGGTGATAGTTGGCGTCTGCAAAGTGCTCCGTGTTCTGTGCTTTATGCGGTGTGCTTCTTGGAGGGGGTTATTCCGAGTTCACAGTGGAAAGATGGGCATCTTGTACACAGTGGAGTGGTGTCCTGTGGTTGAAGCTCGGTGGAGTTGCGCCCGATTGTAGTGTAGTTTGCACTGTGCTCCGTGCTCTGTGCTTCATGAAGGGGTTATCTCCGGTTCACAGTGGCAAGATGAGCATCTTCTACATAGTGGAATGGTGTCCTGTGGTGCTTCGTGCAGGGGTTATCCCCGGTTCTCAGTGGAAAGATGAGCATCTTGTCCATAATGGATGGTCCTGCGGTGTCCGATTATAGTGGAGTCGGTAGTGTGTGTGTGGTCAGTGTGGAGTACTGGTGCAGCATGCGGTGGTGTGATGTGGTGAGGTGTGGTCGTCGTGCACACGGAGTGTCCTGGGATGACCAACCAGCACATGCCGTGAGTTGAATCTGTGGTGGAGACGACGGGTGGTGTGGATGGGGCCTGGGAGCAGCCATGGAGGCTAACTGGTTATGTGGTTTGCTGTTTGGGTGTGTGCAGATTGTTTGTTTGTTAATGCATTGTTTTGTTATTTATCCTTGTATAGAGTGTGCGACATTAGGTCAGGGCTCTGACAAATAAATTAAAATTGAAATTGAAAGAATCTGGAGGAGTGTGCGACCATGGGTCATAGCTTCTGTTAATAAATTGAAATTGAAATTGATAGAATCTGTGTTTCAGCTAAACGCGTATGGTTTTAAACCAATCTAAGCTACGTTATTAATTTCGAAGGCCTTGAAATTGGCAGCTTGAAACGATAGGTTTTCAGAGCTGAGCTGAATATTGTTTCAAAGGGTTTCAAAGGGTTTAACGAGCGTTAACCACTCCTGGTCATCTGCCTTTGAATTGTTTCAAAGTGGGCAGCAACAATCACTGCATGCGCATGTATTTACACCTTTACAAACGGTAAAAAAAATTACTGCCAACAATTATTCACCCTCGCCAATTTACGCAACAAACATCACATCAATTCAATTGTCGAAGACATAAGCCAATGTAGCACGACGCCATTGCCATAAAAAAAGGTACACGGATTACAAACAAAAACGTCAAGTGTGCCGTAAAATAAGGGCTGCATGATTGATTGAAGTTTCACTTGTTAAAATGTGCACCGATAAAAATTGATGATTTTAATTGAAATAAGCAAATGTACAATTGAGAAGATTGCGTCTGTTTAAGTGCTGTTGCGCTTTAACAATAATTTAACTGGTAAATCACAACAGCACTTAAACTGATGCAATTTTCTCAATTGTACATTTGCTTATTCCAATTAAAAATCATCAATTTTTTTTTCCTTTTAGTTTCCGTTATCGCATCACAACATTCGAGGCACCAGTCGTCATTTCTCTTCCTCCCTTCCGTTGTCTACAGTTGGGCAAATAATCCGGTATTGGTTGAGCTTCCTTAAGCAAAAACAACAACAAATTCTCAGTCCCTTTGTTCACCGAAGGAGCAATACGTAATCGAACAACAAGGCTTTAACGTGTAAAAAAATAAACAAACACACAAATCGCATCAATGGTGTGTCCACAAATTATTCACCCCACAAAGAAATTAAATTTAAAAAAAAACGAAAACATATATTGAAAAAGTGTAAAGTGCCAACTGTTTATTAACTCAAAAACTGTTTTTTTTTTTTACAAAACTGTTGGCCTCATAATAAACCTCCATATGTGCTCTTTTTGTTATTTGAAGAATATCCAGTCGAAAATGTCCTGTCGTGAGACCAAATGTCTGATTTGGTGTGTGGCCACCATTAGAACTCTGGTTTCCATTCTTTTTAACCGTAGCTTCAGTTCTCTTTATCGTTTATCTTAACTTCAAGGGCGGATCCAGACCAACATCTTGGTGGGGGCCGCAAGGTGATTTTTCTCCGTTTTCATGCACTTTTTTCGTAATTTTGCTGCGTTTTTTCAACAATTTCCGCAGTTTTTTGCCTTGGCGGGGGGGGGGGGGGGGGCGGCCCCCCCCACCGCCCCCTCTCCTCCCCCTCCCCTTGGATCCAGCCTTGCCTAACTTGTGCATTGTGGCTTATGGCATTTCGTCAATAACGAAGACTGCCGTTGACAGGTTAGTTATACACTTTATTTCATTCGTTGCAAAGCTATTTATTTATTGCGTCCATCCGCCTTTGTCCGCGGGCTCCAATGCCTATTTTTAACCCGCTCTCCTCGATTGATTTATCAAACTTAACGGTCTCAAATAAATGTCCATTCGCAACCAAAGTTATAAATTTAAAATCGATATTTTCACAGGCAGCTCTTTTGATGTTTATTTTTCCCTTTTTCTTTTAGTTCTTTTATTTTTTTTATTTTTTAGCTGTCTAAACAAGCAGACGCTTGATAGACGTTTGTATAAAAGCCCAAGTTGGATCCCTCGTGCAATTTGATCTTGTTCGTTGCATTGATTCCGTTCGGAAACTTCGTGTCGCGCACTGGATAGACGGGTATCGATTGAAAATTCGCTTTCTGTTTTTTTTTGTTTTTTTTGTCGTGTGTGCTTCTTGTTGTCTGGTTGGTTGCGTAACTGGGTTTGGAAATTTTGTTTTAACTAGCGTATTGCCAAGGTTTTTTTTACTGAAAACTTTGCCTAACAGATTCACAAACTTAGCCTATGTTAAATTGGCTGTATTGTGATCCAAAAGTTTGAACGGAACAATCATATCCCCACGGGCTCTTCGCTTCTCCAGAGACGTAAGCTGGATTTGTAGTATTTGCACAAGAGTGAGGGCTACCAGCAAAAAAAAAAATGTTGTTCTTTTGAATTTGTCCACACAAGCAACCTATTTCTGGTATGCTGGTGACCAAATTTGAACGCTGTAGCCCACAACTGGTCAAATGAAGCACTAATAATTTTGTGTGCAACGCAAGTTCTTGGAACGGAAAGCACAAATAACGTTATTGCTGATATAAGCTTGGAAATTGGAAGAAGAAAAAAGCGGCTATCCAGAGTTTAAGCGGACCACGCACATTACAGAAGGCCGTAGCTGCAGGGGGGGGGGGGGCAATTATTATTATTATTAAACTTTTATTATTACTATATTATTAATTGCCTCCCAAAAATTGTCAAAGGAGGCGTTAAAACGATAAACTGAAAAGTCGGTAGTTTTTCGTTGTAATCTCTCGAAATAATTTTATTGTAAAGGGCATTGCAGCTGTTAGGCGCGTTTATTCAACAAGATTGGTGGAACGATAGTATCTAGTAAGGTTGGCCACTCCCAAGCTCATTACGTGACGTCATAGGAGCATTTCCGGTTTGACTTGTGCGCATTGCGTAAGCTGTTAAGCTATGTTGTGACGTCAGCGAAGGCAGCAAACTCAGCAGCCAATGGGAAAGCAATATGTAAAAAGCTCGGAATAGACCCCATCCCCCCGGCTTGAAGCTAGAAATTTATATGAAATTCCAATATGGCGGCGGCATTAGCGTTACCGGCTCGCAACAGAACGAGTCAATAATTGAGATTAGAAGCGATTGGAAAAACTGTGTCGTCAGGAGGATATCTTTATCGTACTGTCAGGAATTATGAAACTGCAAGCATTTGCTCAAACGATGTCGGATTTAGCTAATCCGGGAAGCGTTGTTACCATGGCGATGACACCTTTGCCATCGCGATTAAATTTCAACTGCGAGAATGCAAAGGCGAGTCGTTACGTAAACGCACCCTTACACGGGTAACCAAAAGTCGCAAATTGGCAACTGCAAGCGATTAGGTTACAAGAATCCTTTTTTCGGATTCGTTTAAATGGCAGGAAAATAAAATAACATTTCAGCCAAAGTTGGCGGCCAGGGACAGCCACTTGGCGAAATCCAAACTGGACTGCATGGCATTTGGCTCATCCTGATGTCATTGCTGCCGCCAATCTTCCTTGTAGTTATGCTTAGTAATGAGAAGACTAGAAAACATTAATCAAGACACACGCTAGTCTGTCGCCCGCCAAGACGATAAACGATAACACCTAACCAGATAAAATATATACGAGCATGGCGACCACTAGACACTTTGTGTCTTTACAGCTAAGGTAGTGTGGCTGTTTTCATCCTTCGAACTATTACTCTGTGAGATTAGTTTGGCGAAAGAGCCTGGCGTTTGATATCACGACTTCACACGGCCGAAAAGCTTGGCAGGAATCCTTAATAAGTTTTGTTTTGGGGTAGATTCTTACTACTAAAAAATAAATATATTTATTGGCTTGTATTTACATTAAAACTGTTTAGTAACGGGCCTTGACAACCGAAGCATGGCTGGTGAGGGGAACAGATAATTCAGCCTAATGAACGTGTATCCAATTCCATCCGTTAATGCGTCGAGTACGTTTATTAAAGATTTAAGCGTGAAAAGGGTTCACAGACAGTTGTCTTTCAACAAATACTACCTATCTGCAGGGCCGTAGCTAGCTCCCTTGGCGCCCAAGGTGAATCAAGTGAGCGGCGCCCCCTTCCCCATCCCCTCCCACCTGCCTCTTTCAAGAAAATTAAAAAATATTTCATGAAAGAAGGCTTACGTAACTAAATGCTAAAGAGACCTTTACCAGTGTTGAAGACAATGAACCTTAACGAATAAAAAAATAAAAAAGCGTGTTTTTTTTTTATATCAAATAAACGAGATTTCATGATTATTTTTTGCTTGTCAGTTGGTCAAAAAATCGCAATTAAGGTAATAAAGAAATGAAAGTAAGCTAATTCGCTATAACCAGCTAAAAACGGCATCCGTTAAATACATTTGGGCTTTACCATCCACGGTTACACGGTTGGCAGGAGTCAGTGAGGCGCCCCCAGAATGGCGGCGCCCTAGGGGGGCTCCTTGCTCGCCTTACCCTTCCTACGGCCCTGCCTATCTGAAGTCTAAACTGGAAAGAGCCCTATGTATCTCAGTATCTCCACTATCTCAAACTTAATGAGAAAAATGAAGTAGCATGGTCTTCAAATGTGTGTGAAAAATACGTATACCAAAACTGCCTTCTCTCGTCATCCACCCCCCCCCCCCCCCCCCAAAAAAAAAAAACACAAATTTGGGTTGCCCTCTCCCTCTTCGTACAGTCGCAGCTGCGTGAAGTAAGGTGGGGGGGGGGGGGAAGAATTTTTTTATTAGGCTCCCTGGTAAAAAAAAATCCTAGCGAGAAGCCTGGCATTTTCCCTTATAGCAACTTAAAAGTGAAAACGGTGAAAAACCTGTCCAAGAGAGCCGAGCAGATTGAAGGCCCTTGTAGGCTTATCAGGTTGAAATTCTTGGCGGCCAAGCATTTACTTTCTTACTAAACGGTTCTCGTGGAAAAAGTTCATTCGCAAGCGCATACTAATATCGTGGTTACTATGGCAGCATCAGAAAACCTTAAGAAGCCAGGCTGAGAAACGCAGACCATCACCTAGCAAACATGTATTAGTTTCTTCTCCGTGAAAGATCGAAGGAGGAAAAAAAATGGCTCGTGTATAATTACGTCCAAGAACGAAAGTAATAGAGCTTAAGCTTGATGGAATGTAGTAATATTGGAGCGCGTCAAGGTTCAAGATGGTCGCGATATTGGCGTGGATGTAAACTTTTGTGGAATGTTCCGCCATCAGTCGAGTACGGGATTTCGAGAGAAAATTGAGACCATGGTGGACCTTGTTCGCGTACATCTTAATCTAAGGCCGCTAACAATTAATTAAGTAGTTCTCAAGAGCGCATGCATGGGTTTTTTCTTAAACGCATGAAACTGTTTTCATGACATTGTCTAAAACGAAAAAAAAATCCGATCACGTATCAGCACTTTCACCAAACATTTTCTGGAGCCGATGACCACATCAGCTCTCTGCCCCATTCACATGATCGCCTCTAAACTAATCGACAGAGGCACGTCACAACTAAAACCATAGATTCTAGAATGAGTTTTATCAAATATGCAACTGTTGCATATTTCCTGTCATTAACAGGGTGGCGTTCAACCTGGAAAACTGGGAAAATTCAGGGAATTTATTATGTCTGGAAAATTCAGGGGAAAATCAAGGAATTTGATAAACATAGAAATCCAGGGAATTTCAACATTTTCCGGAAAGTATTTTTATCTTGAAAGAATAGCTAATTCGGATTTTATTTTTTACTTGTAAAACTTTCACTTTATTTCAGTAAAAATCCATATCCTTTTTGTTTCATTCATGGTAAAGCGTAAACTCCTTAGGCCTAAGTAACATGGGAGGTTAGTGCGGTTTTAGTTTTGTTCAGATTATGGTTTCCTACTGTTTCCAAATACCGGTTATGGCAATACAATTTTTGATTTAGCAAAATAATGTGATGCAGTTTTGGCGATTTTAGTGAAATGTGAAAACAAAAAAAAATGTTTTGTCCTGTACTGCACTTTCCTTCAACCGAAAAAAAATCAGGGAAAAGTGTCAGTATTGGTCTGGAAAACCGGGAAAAATCAGGGAATTTCATTATGAACCCCCTGAGCGCATCAGCACTTTCACCAAACATTTCCTGGAGCCGATGGCCACATCAGCTCTCTGCCCCATTCAAATGATCGCCTCTAAACGAATCAACAGAGGCATGTCACAACTAAAAACATAGATTCTAGAAGAGTTTTATCAAATATGCAACTGTTGCATATTTCCTGTCATTAAAACATATAGTTATTGTTTTCCACAACAAAATATAAGCTACTGATTTCGTTGTTTGGTAAAAAAAAAAAAAAAAAAAAAGGCCAATGCCCGCATCTGAAAAATCACGAATAAAATGCAAAATAAAAACACCGCTCGCTCGCGTCAATTTTTTTCAGGACCACTCCTGAGAAACACTTAATTAATTTTGAGCGGCCTAAAGCTACTTGAGTAGTTCTGTAAATAGAGTGTGAATAGCCCATCTCCTCAAGAAGATTTCTGCCCAGTGATTTGCCTCGCATTTCCCCCCTTCCCACTGCCCCAAAAATGGTCTCATCGCAAAATCAAGTACATGCCTTGTATCGTTCAGTCTTGTATCAAAGAGGTTAACAACCAAAAGGTGTGATATACAAACCCCAAATTCGTAAGGGTAAAGGGATCCATGACGTTTTCCCAATATAAAGTAGTGATATCAGAAACAAAATGGCTGCCACCAAGTTTGCCGTCCTAACCCTGTTCAGTGGATGTCAGTTAAGTTTGAGTGGTCGTGGTTTGGACCAAAACTTGGTGGCAGCCATTGTGCGTCGGATATCACTATTTTATGTGGCTAAAACTTGATGGGCCCTTTACCCTTGTGGGGTGTTTGTACCATCAAAGAATCTCCGAAAGCGAAAAACTAATGAACTGATTATACCAAACGTTAACAGGTGAAGACAAACTAGTACATGAAAAATCCAAACAAATACCATACAAATCTAAACACAAAACATATTAAAAACCAAAAATAAATATTACAAAAACGTGGAAAACCCACCAACGAGAAAAGGAGAGAGGAGATAAACGCCAACAAGATTTCGAAACTAAAACTTGACAAACGCTGCTTTGAATAAAGAAAACGTAGAACTTGGTCATGTTCCAACAAGTATTTGAAAAGCAGCAAAACAAAACAGAAAACGCATTGCAAGTAACGATAAGCAGCAATTACACAAATCGAAAATAAAAAATATCCTATCTGTCTTATTTAAACTTCTTTCATATTGCAGAGCTATTATAATCGTTTGAAATGGGATTGACCTACAAACTGAGCAAATGGATTTTACCAGAAAACGACGATCTTTTAGTATAAACATAAATAATCACACCATTCATAACGTCGTTAATGTAACAGAATTACTAAAAAAAAAAGAGAAAAAGTAATAACATGGCATGAAGACGAAACGTCGACTGGAATAATATTACAATTATTAGAAAGGTATAAGAGAAAATACAAAGCAAAACATTAAAACGGAAAATTAGCTTCTATAACAGGTTAAAGCATCTTTCAAGTTTGCACCAATTTAAGCCTACTTGCACGCCATCAAACCTGATGGGGCAACACGGCTGTAATATTTGTGTAAATTACATTTTAAATAAAGAAGAAATCACAAGATAAAGGGTAAACGAAGCAAGCAGTCTGCATTAAAGACTGGCCTTGTGAGGATACACGATACACTAGTCTGAGAATGAAAGAAAGAAAAGACAACTACCCCGACTGGAACTCGAACCCAGGACTTCCCGTTTACTAGCCGGGCGCTCTAACCAGTGCACTACCGGGGCGGATTCTGGCTAGCAGGCTCCAGCCGAAACGGCTTGCTTCGTTTACCCTTTACCTTGTGATTACTTGCATTATTTTTAGTGTGGAGGCCAAGAAGCAATGTTGCTTTCCCTCCTTGTATGTATGTTTGTGATCTCTAGGTCACCACTGAGAAAGATTGAACAGCTACTTAGCTCGGCTGCAGCCTGCAGCCAGAATCCGCCCCGGTATCGCAGTGGTTAGAGCGCCCGGCTAATAAACGGGAGGTTCTGGGTTCGAGTTCCAGTCGGGGTCAGTTGTCTTTTATTTCTTTCTCAGACTCGTGTATTGTGTTTCCTCACAAGGCCAGTCTTTAATGCAGATTGCTTCCTTCGTTTACATTTTAACCTTTTTTAGTGTATATGTTACTTGTGTCAGTCGTGTGATTCGAACCGGTATTCTCTTGGTTTGGAGATGACGATGCTAACCATGGGCTGTAGTTAACCCTTTGCTCCCTTTAATTTGTGTTTTTTTCCCCTTGAATTCAGGTCAAATTACAGTTCGGTTCGAGTGAACTCTAAACCTTTTTTTTAAGTTTGTGTACCATCACAGCTGTAAATTCCATAGGGATAGGAGCCCTAATTCTATTTTTTATTCAGTCGGCTTGCGCTGTGTCTTGGACTGTTGTTTGCTCGAGGGTTAATGCGATTTAAAAATGCAGTGAAATACATACTGAAGTTTAGACTTTCGTAAGACTTTTCAAGAACGAAATTTATTGCTAATTAACATTTTCATTTTCGTAAAAACTTCGCAACCACTAATAATAGGAGGAAAACCAATAACCACGAAAGTATGAGGTATACGAAAACGGGCCCAGACGACCATAGGGTTCAGCTAGTACTTCTTTATTATAAAAAATTAGAAATTTGACAACAACAAAAAAAGCGAAAAAAGACAACAAATTAACTGAACAAAAAAAGCATTAGCGCTCTTCTCCCTATGGAATATACACCTGTGAAGGTACACAAATTCTAAAAAATGGTTTAGAGTTCACTTGAACGATGCGACTGTATTAGAACTGCAATTCAATGGAAGAAAACACAAATAAAACAATACACAAATTAAACATCCACACGCACACACTCTTAGACCCATGGCCCATTTCAAATACAAATTACTTTTTCTTATATTACCAAGGAATAAAAACTATCCTTGTTCCCTGGAATGGAGTTAAAATTGAAGTTCGCTTCATTCGATTGAACTCTAATCCGTTTTTTATTTGATACCTTCACAGTTGTGAATTCCAAGGAATACGAGCTCTAATGCTTTTTTTCTAAGTGGCGAAGCCGTTTTTTGTTCGCTTAATTTGTTGTAAGACGCGAAGAATGTACATTGTTGTACTGACATGATGAGTGATGGGGTAAGGCATTGTCATGTACACAGCAAGGTCATTTGTGATATAAAATTAAAATCTTGTGTTCCAAGGTTGCATAACGTTGGCCTACCTAACTGTATGTACATCTTCAACGAATTCCCATTTGTATGAAAGCATGTTCGAATATTCATCAGCACCGAATCCCGCCAATTCCTGACTTTAAAAAGATAATATTTTTTTTTGTTACCACTTTTTGCTACCAATTAGCATTGAGTAAATTTGTTCAGACGCTTAGGGTAAGACGCTGGGGTAAGAGGGTAAGGCTTAGGGTTCAGACGCTGGGTTTTCCGAAAACTTATTTCAGTAAGGCCTCGGTACTCGTGGCCATTTATACTTAAGATCATATTGTACTGAGGGTTGGGTAATAAGTAGGCCGACGCATCACCGACATGTTGAACTTTAACCAGAATGGATGAGGTTTAAAACTTGCGAACAGATTAACCTCGAATTTGAGTTAAGAATTCAGGGATTCGAAATGGATCATATTAGGCATAACACTAAATTTAGTTTTATTTAAGATCAAATCTAAAATTTTCAACCTGCTGTAGCCAGATCACCTTTAAGGCAAAGCGGATGGGTTTCATTATGAAGCGCCGTTTTACCACTGGTGACGTTTCAACCTTGGTTAGGGCCTTCATTGTCTATGTTTAGCCAATTGTGGAATACACTTGTCAAGTATGGTCCCCGTACCTGATCAAAGATATCAAGTTAGTTGAATCAATGCAGAGATCTTTCACCAAAGCTTTGTGTGGTTGTTATAATATGACGTACAAATAGCGACTGGGCCTTGAATCCCTCGAATATAGACGTCTGACTGCTGATCTAAGCCTAACTTTCTCTATTTTGCGGGATTTCACTGACATGGACCCATCTCCCTTTTTTAACGTCCGTGGAAATCATTACACCAGAGGCCATTGCTTTAAGCTCACAGTAGCAAAAACAAAATTGGACTGCACTGAATACTTCTTTGCTCACCGCGTGATTGGCCCATGGAACTCCCTGCCATTCGAGCTGGTGAATGTTAAAGACTTACGCCAGTTTTTAAAGACGGGTATCCTTAAGGTCAATCTCTCCGAGTACATGAAATGATTTTAATTTCCTTAGACACGTTAATATTTCGGGACAGGTTTTAGTGAATCAATTGATCCCTTCCTGTATCCTTTTATAGTGGTAATAATGTTGAGTATTAATGTTGAGCGCAATGTTGAGTGAACGTACATTTAAAAGAAACTAATAAGATGTCATTGAATTCTCACACAAGCTGTTTTTAACAGCTTCGAGCAACTCATTTGTATATTGTAGTTGAATAAATTATTATTATTATTATTATTATTATTATTATTATTATTATTATTATATAATAAATAATATAATAAATATAATAAATAAAATATATAAATAAATATATATAATAAATTAAACACCAACAAGTGTAATTAAATATAAATATTATCTTACTCATTAGTAGGTTATTATAAATGAAACGTAATAAGGTTGGAATATTATATAACAATATTACTTTGTGTTATTAGGTTGTTATTTTTTGTGTTATTAGGATGTTATTTATTATATGTGTTTTTCGTGTATTGCTGCTCACACAAGTTTTGTGCAAACTTCGAGCTACGTATGCAAATAAAGATTATTATTATTATTATATGTTATTTGTAAGAATGTAAATTGGTTTTATATGTTGTTATTGTAGCTCAGACAAGTTTTTCTCCCGAAAAACTTCGAGCATTCTATGCAATAAAATTATAATTATTATTCTATAACAGGACCTCAGATGCGTATTTATTTTAGAAGTAACCTACATCAGAGTAATCGAATAATATTGACGTTCTGATGGCTGCGAAATTAATGTGTACGAACTTTTACACTGAGCATGTCTTATTACTTTATGCAACAGAAAACATATTTGAGAAATATCATCTTTAAGCCAACGTGCCAGTGGTTTTCGATAAATATGGATTTTCCATGGGAATCAGTGTTTACGTTTGCTTTTGACGCGACTTGATGGTTGACTTAATGATTTGACCTGCAACTCGTTGTTGACAATCATTTTAAGTCACACCTGAGTTCAAACAGGTATTTCAAAATTGACAGACAAGTGTTTGCGTGGTTTATTTGCCGAAGTTAATTAAAATCAAACACGGTTTAAAGCAGCCGTCCTGTGTCGCAGATTTTCTGAACTCTTCGGCATAAGGGTTGACTGAGAGCTTTGGAATCAGATTCGGTAAGTGGCGCCATCTTGACACCAGGTGGCGAATTTGCAAACTGACGAGCATTTTGGGACAATGTCTGACAAAAGATGGTGCAGCGGAGCAACCCTGACGCATCCCAATTAATTGTGTTGATTTGTTAGAAGCCTTTGTTGAAGGTAAGCTGATACTACCTTTACTTTAGGAAGCTTTGTCTAGACACACGCTAGGGCGCGCCAATAAGGCAGCAATCATCAGCATTCAATTGTAAAGGACGTTGTAGTTGTAGTTAGCACGGACGAGCCAGCACTTGATTAAGAATTCGTTTGCACACGAGAATTTTCAGAAAAAAGAGGCGATTTGATTTGGTTTATTAAGGACCATTAACCTAAGGAGATTATCAGTCCAGAAGAGGAGGAGCGTAGATGACGAGAGGGACAATTTAGCTGAAGAAATCCAAGCGGAAAACCCTGGTGGAGGTTTGGTGTAGGTTATTAGTAACATTAACCTTAAAGATTACCAGTCCCACAAAAGAAAACTACACCACAACTACACCATAAAACACTGCAAGGAATTACAATGTCAAAGCTTGACACGCTGCAACACGTATAATTACGTATGCTGCATTACGTATAATGCTGTAATGTCAAAGCATAACACGCATTTACAATGACAAAGCATTACACGCTGCAAAACGCAACAATACTGTAACAAAGATGCGAGGCATACCAGATCGTAGCAGAGATGAACCATGCTTGGGGACGGGAAAAAGTAACATTGTGCGCCAACGTCATAAGTTAAGACGGTATCAGGTACCAAAATAAAAACTATTTGGGCTCTCGCTTAAATGTTTCAGTTTTAAACCGTAGGCGGAGGGTGCTAAGTCTATATTATAATACTCAAAACCGACACGACAGAACGACTTATTTATTTCTTCAACGCGGACTTCGGATAACCAGTAGAATTGTTTCCAATTCTTTTCCTCAGCTGTTTGCCGCCATTATTTGTTTTTGTGTTTGCTTTTAGGGAGCACGAACCCAAACTGGGTTATCTGCCCCACGACGAAGAGAGGGGAAATGTTGCCTGCAACAATGCAGAATCAACTGAAAATCGAGCGGACACACGCTAAATCTAGACTTACGCCAGTGTGTTGCCAACACAACATGGATGGAGGATGGACATAAATATACCACGAGCCATGGCTGTTTGCTGTGACGTGCTTATCACGTGACTGGGCTAGTCCAATCAGACGGCCAAACAGCCGTTGTTCTCGTTCGTCATTGGCTAACTCATGGTGACGTCACGGCAAACAGCCATTGCGCATGATTTAAGCATTTCTAATGTTCCTTTTTCCCAGTTTGGGCTGAGCATGGACATACACAGATTATAAATCAGACCGGAAAGAAGCAAAAAGGCCAACAAATCAACTGAATAAACCCGTTTAAAAAAATATATTAGTGCTGGTATCTCGAAAACTCATAGCTGTGAAGGTGCACAAGTAAAGAAACGGCCTGTAACAATACAGAATCAAGGAGATACATGGTAAATCTAGACACACGCTAGTGTGCTGGCAGTATTTCCACATATCGAGTGGCGAGTGTTAATCTCGAAAACATGACAGCAATGGTGATGAGTTGAGTTTGTTGGAAGGGGGGAGGGCGCTTGTCTTGACCACAAGTTGCTCATTTTAAAAATGTGTGCCATATTTTTCGTAAAAAAATAGCTTCGTCGGTTACTCTCTATAGTAGGAGTATGTATAAACACAAGGAGTAACTGATTCTATACACGTTAGCGTTTGACGAGTAATGTTATTATTTAGAAATTTTTAAATCGTGGCTGGAAAATAACAATTGGGCCATTGCCTAGACACAAACCAACGTCAATGAGGACCTCCTCTATTCACAAACCCCCTTGTCCAATGAGCTCTCTTTTCATAAAAATTACCATTATTAAAAAATTTTTGTACAATGAATTCATTTTTGAAATATAAAAATTGCCCGAGTAATCCTCGACCTCTGACATACAGTTTAAGCGTTGGGGGTATTTATAATTCTCCTGTCTCTTACACCGATGGAAGTATATACAGCTTTACGTCCAAACAAGTAAAAGAAACTAAACACATACTTTCGTAAATGTACTCGTTAGCCATAGTATCTTGTTCTTTAACACTAGTTCTTATTGCTTTCAACAAGGTGAAATAAACCTAACATCCCCTGCTTTCATTATTTCTCTCTCTTCCGCTATTTCGTGTCGCTGGGCAGTTAAAGCCATCCAAACTGATGTTTGGTCGCCGTAAGCACCTCACTGTACCCAATTATTCCCACACTAAAAGTGTTTGTCCCTACTGAAACATGCTCTTAAAGAAACCTTCTGGTTTATATTCCTCTTTGAAGTTTTGTTTGGAAACATAAACGTTAAAACCTGTCGCTGCGAAGAAAGACACCATAATCAGGGCGTGTTTACGCCACCGTCTCTCAATCTCACACGTGGAAGCTAGAAATAAATACACTAATCTGAAGTTTCAACAGATTTTGCTTTGGGGTTCGGTTCTGCCGGCTAGCAACAGTTCAGAAGCCACTGTCTTCTACAGGAATGCTTCTTTTTTGACGAATTGAGCAACTGCATTGATTCAGCTTATACATGGCTGTTTGCTGTGACGTGCATATCACGTGACTGGGCTAGTCCAATCAGACGGCCAAACAGCCGTTGTTCTCGTTCGTCATTGGCTAATTCATGGTGACGTCACGGCAAACAGCCATTGCGCATGGTTTAAGGATGTGGTAGACAGGTATCCGAGCAGCATTGTTAACATGGCAGTCGCACTGAACTCGGAAACAACTTGAAGCTACGAACGAGGTTATCAGCTTAATAACTATTAAAGTACACTTTTTACAGCTATAAACTATGGTTTCACTCTTCATAGCAAGTATTATTCTAACCTTTTTATTGACAGTAAACTTTTCTGCATTTTTTATTTTTATTTTATTTTCATGCAGTTGGCACTACTGTTAGTGTTTTTACAACGTAAAGTACCAGCAGGACATCTGCCAGTCACAGGCCTTCAAACAGCATTTTACAGTCAAATCCATTTAACATTGACGATGAAAAGACTTGTATTTTTCCCCGCAGTGGTGAAGTTACATTTGCGAGTTACAGCATGACAAGAGAGTACCACTGACGATGGAAGATTTTTATACTTTTTTTCACGGCAGTAAGCTACAGTTGCGAGGCACAGAGTGGCAAGAGTTTAACATTGACGATAAAAAGCCGTTGTACTTTTTTCGTAGTTGTGAAGCTTTAGTAGATAGTCACACAGTGACAGGGTTTAACATTGACGATGAAAAGAATTGTGTCCTTTTTTACAGCGGTGAAGCCATAGTTGTGAGTTACAGAATGAAAGAGTTTAACCTTGTGTAAACGCCTATTTTCAAATTTAGAATGCTCAAACATTCCATGAATTCGACATTTAAATTCATCAATTGTTGTTGTTTGGCTCTTGTAACAGGCCTTTAACAGTTAGACACGGCATCGGCTTAAAAATTGACACGGCCACGGCTCTCACGTTGTTGTTTGGCTGTTGTGTCCGATGTCTTCCTATAGCTGCCACCCTGGTGGTTCCTCAACCCCATGTCCAATGCAAAATGTGGTGTGGATAGTCCTTGTGGTTTTTACGTGATGTGCGGTCTAAGTTTGCATTGGAGTGAACTTTTACTTGACCTTGAATCTACACCAACAGGAAGCTTAACAGCTTTTGGCATTGGGAAGGAGTTTGCCAGTTCTTGTAGTGGTACGGGTCTATGGCACCAGGCAAGTAGACGTGTAGGCGTCTTTTGAAGCACAGGACAGAAGGTGCCTGTACAACATCAGCAGGGAGTCTCTTCCGAATTGTGTACACGGTTTAACTTGATTCTTGCAGATATTGTATGAGCGGCTACGTTTTCCTGGAGGGGGCGGCGTTAATCGACGGCCGCCATTGTTTTTGTAACTATCTTGGATATCCACAAGGCACTCTGCTACCAAAAACATACAATTGATTATCCGTGTCGTTCTGGAGCGAACTCAAGATAGGCCGCGGACACTATAGGGAACAAACCCGGCAGGGAGAGATGGCGCACACGCGAATTACATCGCCGGTGGAAAAGCTTTTTCCCGTTGTTCCTGTAGGGTTGGCCCTCACTGAGTGTGAACCAGGTTGCTGTGATATTGCCTGGATCACGTAAGCGCTCGATGTGAAGATCAGATCCCCGATTGATCTCCTGTTGCAGAAAGCAGAGTTGGCAGTCGTAATACCTTCAGGCGCTCTGTGGAAGGGAAGTCGTGGAGTTCGTTGGCGACTTTGGTAGCACGTCGTTGCACCCTTTCAATTTTATCTGCATCTCCCTCATATTAATAATCCGCCGGGCTGGGTTGCCGTATTCCAGAATAGTGCGTACAAGCGCGCTGCATAATCATAAGCGAAGCTTTCAGCCTTGTTCCACTCCCAAAATTAAAAAAAAAATTAATAACTAAAGCTAGCGATGACGTCAGGCTGATTTATCTAGTTGGGAAGAGTTAGAACCGTCGTGTTTGGCTGAACTGGTCGATTTTACGAACGCAAGCATCGTCACGCTCCTTCACTAAAATAGCAAAATTTCGATCAGCCAAGATAGGTAAATATTATTAAGGAATATTATTTTTCTTCTTTTTTTTTTTTTCGTTTATTTCTTCAAGACTGTACCGGGAGCATCAACAAAATTGACTTTGGGAAGACGTGTAGCCTGCGTTGGTGAACTTTTTCAGCCCTCCGGACTACATGCTTCGTAATGCATTTTCCTTTAGGGTATTTAAAATGAAAACTGCGGAAGTTACTTTTGCGCAAAACCCACATCTTTTGGGTACCGTTATGAGATTATTAAATTTTCTATGCTTCAAACTCGGTCTCGTTAAAACCCTGTGCTTTACAGTTGAGAAATTAAAAAAATAATAATAGTTGGCAAAAGCCTGGGTTGTCCTTTTTCGTCTTGCATCATAATCTGCTTGGGCTCGAGTGAGAAGGAAGAGAAATTAACTAAACAAAGACTGCTTCGGCGTTTAGAAAAAGAGCATCAGAGCTCGTAACCCAAGAAATTCACAGCTGTGAAGGTGCACGAGTAAAAATCAGATTAGAGTTCACACGAACAAAACGAACGGTATTGTTCAACTCCAATTCCAGGGAACGAGGATTGTTTTCATGTATGTGTATGTGGGTCTATTTTATATTTTTTTTCATGTCAGTCTATATGTTCGTATTTTGCGTGTGAATTTTTATTACGTAAAGTAAACCGTTGTGTTTGCTGATTAGTGATGTGTATACTATCCTTGTATCCATGGGGTGGCAGTGGACAGGATTGAGGAGTTCTGTTAGCAGTTGGTGATGGTTAAAACAGCTATAATAACTAAATACAGATGCAAACCTATTTACGTTGCCTTTTGGACTTATACAGCCTTTTTACAGCTATAATAATGTGGTTTCCCCACGCCTTTGGGACCATTTCTTGGGTGTTTCATCCCCTTGTTTAATGATCAGTGCCTTCTTGGCAGTTGCAATTATTTTAATACAATGGAGTTTACATTGGTGAATATAGCAAGGTTTCACGAGGACTAAACGCTGCATCAACATTGTCGTCTGATAGAGAACAAAGTGTAGCAGTAATTTTAAACATTGCTACAACATTGTTGTCATTTCACGTTATTTCGAAAATTTGCTATTCTCGTCCAAAGAACAGCTTCTGGCATTGATCAGACGACGTTTGAACAAATAGCTGTTCGCAGCGAGAATTCAAAATCCAACATGGCGTCCATTTCGGGGTTATCGTATCGAAGACAAACCATCGAATGCTGGCATTCAGAAATCAGCCCGTCATCTCGTACTGCAGTAAAAATTGTTTTCTTGTTGTCATAAATCGCCGCTGTCATGTTGCATGCATCGTACGCCGTGTCGCGAGGCACGAGGAGAGGACTCGCGTCCCCGTTGTTGCCGTGGTTACTACGTATAAACAACTCGAAAGCCGCATTCTCTGGTAAAGGCGGGCAGCAGCCGTCAGATTTAGCGTTATCCAACTTAAAGGCACGTTTATGCAGTGACTCGCCTTTGCATTCTCGCAACTAGAATTTATTCGCGATGGCAAAGGTGTCGTTGTGATAACGACGCCACCTGGGTTAGCTAAAATCGACATCGTTTGAGTAAACGCTCGAAGTCTTACATCCGTGGCCATTAGACAGAATTACTCCTGATGAAACAATTTTCCTAGTAGCCTTTTACTCACATTATAAACGTTTTCGTTACGAGCCAGCAGGGCTAAAACTGCCGCTATGTTGGAATTTCAGACGATTTCTAGCTTCTAGCTGCGAGAATGCAACCAAGTACAATTTAGTGAGCGAGAAAATTGTCATTGCGTAAACCCGCCCTAACGCTAGTGAGCGAAAAAATTGTTGTTGCGTAAATTCGCCCTTACCGGCAGTGGTGGGGGGCATTGCACTTTTAAATAAATCGCCTTTTGTGCTAACATTTCCTGATGCGGGGTTGCCTGAGAAAAGGCCTAAAGGAAAGTACCAACAGGCCTAAAAGTACAAAAAAGGCCTGAAAAAGGGGGGGGGGGGATGGCCAAGAAAAGGGTAAACTGACAGAGCAAAGAAAAAAGGACCCCGACAAAATTTCCACTAAAATTTACTGTGCCCTTCAATACTAAAAGTTGCCCCCGCTCTTCCTGATGGGGATCTGTGCACAGTACTGGCTTGCTGGTGAGTTTGCAGTCGCTCAGATTCGCATTTTACACTGGTTTCCCTGCAATCATGTTCTTCTACTGATATACAAAAGGTCAAGTAGAACGCTCTAATGTAGGAGACGTTATTAAATATAGATTTTTAAGGGCATATTTTTTTCCTTTTCGTAAATGGGTAGCGATTGAATAACAACGTTAGTGAGAAAGCCATTAGGTGTAAAAAAACAAAAATCAATTCCTCGCCGTTTTGGACCCGTTTAAACTATAATGACCTGAGCAAGCTGAGTGCTTCGTTGGAAATTAAAAACGGCATTCAAAATTAATTTTCTTCCGTTTTCATTTTTCGGTTTTCGAATGTAATTTTTAATGTTTAACGAAGATGTTGGTTATCTTTTTATTGCTTGTAATGGCTCCTCTGGGTATTAAAATCGTTTTTTTTCCCGCGCTGGGTCGACCCGACTCTTCCGACTAAAAACATAAATCGTTATTGTGTGCGCGGCGTAGCTTGAGTCCTGAAAGTATTTTGCGAGCGACTACGTCTTCCTGGAGGGGGCGGCTTTAACCGACGGCTGCCATTGTTTTTGTAACTATCTTGGATATCAACAAGGCACTCTGCTGCCAAAAACGTACAATCGATTATCTGTGTTCGTTTGCGGCGAACTCAAGATAGGCCGCGCACACTTTATAAATGTAGGAGAAAAATTAAAAAAAACTTTGGTGAACCGATGTTTGGTACGAGTGGAAATATTTTTAATACAGCAAACTAATAACCAAATTAGGAAAATGTCAGCACTGGAACGAAGGCCGTAGAAAAGAGAATCTCAAAGTACACAATGTCAACACAATCAGTCGTTTCGACCTAAAGCCAGGTCTTTATCAAGGGAATAAAAAACACAATGCACCTAAAATTGCATAACGGACAGCGGAATGCATGGTCTGGGTTCAGACGCTGTTTTTTTGCCCGACAGGGAAGCCTAACACGCGAGCGAGGGGAAAACAGCCGAAAACAGCCTCGCCTCGACCCGTCTGGATAGCGTTCACGTGGGGAGACATCGTCTGAGCCCAGACTACTGAATGCAGGCAAAACCTAAGTCAATACCACAATTCGAACAATTTTTAAAAAGAAAAATTAAAAAATGTTAAAAAGAGAGGAAGAGGAAAGTAACTGCTTTCAGCAAAAAGAGGTCACTCTCTTCTTGCTCTTTTTTTAAAAAAATGTTTCCAATGTTTAAATTCTCCTTTTTAAAAATTGTTCGAATTGTAGTATTGACTTAGGCAGTTTTGCCGGCACTCGGCTGTCTCTTATGAAATTTTAAGTGTATTGTGTTTTCTATTTTCTTGATAATGAGTTGGAGTCAGATGGAAGCGCCGGGTTTTGTTGACATTGTCCACTTCGGGATTCTATTTTCAACAAAATTATAAATAATAACCAGCACATCACACTCTTTGCAGCTAGAGCGGATTGCTTTTTTTTTGAATGGGGTACTTGTTGCACTGCTATCCTGCACGAGCTAGTTACCTCGCTGTGTTGGCCACTCCTTCTGACTTTTTATGAGACATTTTAGAAATGCAGACGTGAAGCAACAAGTTTGATCACTTGCAAAAAGTTCGATTGTAGTGGCGGAATGTGGGGGGGTCTCAATAAATGAAACCAGAACATAAAAAGGCGTAAATACGTAATGGTTTTAATTAGTTTTTCTTCTTTTGGACAGGTATTTTTTCCAGGCCTTAACTCCGTCATTTCTGTAGAAGGCAAACTAACAGGCAAAGAAATAACAAATCGTTTCTTTATCACTGATAACAAAGAACAATAACTTTGAATGGCGGCAATTTCAAAATGTGTTATGAAAAAATTTAAAGACCATAATACCTTACAACTTCGATGTAAGGGGGGGGGGGGAGGAATGAAAAAAGGACAACATAGGCCTAAACACAGAGAGGTTTTATTTTCTTTACAAGTTTCTTCTGGCCTTATGTTCGTCATTTCCATAGAAGAAAACAAACAAATAAACAAACCGTATCTTTGGTGACAAAGGTTACCAGAGCCGCAATGGGGGGGGGGGGGGGGGGACCAGGGCCCAGGAGGCCAAAATTTTACATAAACATTGCCATAAAATAGGCCATACCCTCGAACCCAAAATTGTTTAGTCTTTTGGGGCCCTACATTTAATTTTACCCCCTTTGAAAAAGGCTAGTTGCGGCCCTGCTAGTGATGAATGCGAATACATGGGTCTCTCCATAAGACTATTTTGACAGGTACTAACGGAACGATCTTAATGAGTTCATAAGATTGTTTCTAGAGCTTCTCAACATGGCTACGTCGAGGAAGGTTGATTTGTTTTCTGGCGCATTTCAAAATCACTACTTCTAAGAAGTTTCCAGTGCTTCTTATTTTTATACTTCTAGTTTTTTCAACCTTTTAAAAAAAATTGTACCATCTGCTTCTTTTTTTTTATGTGAAATGTCGCATGGTATGAAAAAGCGTGTGACGTCATGGATGGATGGAAAGTAGACATTTAAGAACGGATGTGCGAAGCGAGGGCATTGCTGACACTTCCCCTGTTGCGGAAGGGTCGGAAGTCGTGGAAGTCTTGCATGAAATCGTGTTGCTGGAAGTCTTGCTCCGACGCGTGCGGGAAGTGAGAATCTTCGTCGGAAAATATCCCTCCGCGCAAGATGGCGAAGCTCGGTTTGCCGCCACCATGGTGGTTGATTCCTCCGCCATTTTTGTGTCTCTTGGAGTGGGATTGGACGGAAGCTGAGGGCCGGAAGTGCTGGAAGGCAAGAAGAGGCGGAGGACCTGCTAGCAAAGCCATGGGAATTCCCCGACTACCTTGCGCTACCTATACCACAAAGACAGAAAGAAGCAGAGAGTAAGAAACCAGCAAGCGACAAGCACCACACTAATAATACCCTACACCACATGCGACTGTCTCTGCGTCATACTGATGACGCTACAGTGGGGGAAGGGGGTACAAAGGGGTACAAACGGTTCCCCAAAATATTTTCCCGTGTCCACCCACCTACCCAACCTTTACCCACCCTTTCACAAGTGTGGGCAATGGCCTCACCAGTGCCCATCCAGTTGCCGTTCTAGAAAGTTGCAAGCGTTTATTTGTTTTTAAATGGCGAGACAATCTAGGACGGATGTTCAAGAAGGTCGAGGCATTTCTCTACGCATGTTACTTCTCTGTTACTGTGTTACCATAGCGGAATTTTAAGGCCTGGTGCGATTCTAACCATGTTCCCGAAAAGAGCCTAAGTCAAACGACAAAACCATTTCCACCAAGGACCCCAAGCAAAAGGAGCAAGCACAGAGTGGCAGTCTCTACACCAAGTGGACCCCTGATTGAATTCCAGGTCCGTCCAAAATTAAACAACAAAATTTCCAAATGTCTAAAGAAGCGAAGCAGGGAACTGCCTTAACACCCACCACCTTGTTTAGGTTCAAATCTTACAATTGTAACGCAACCCCCACTTCTAGTCAAGCTGTGAAATTATTAGCAATAAATCCACGTTTAACCAGTCCTTTTTTTGTGTGTGTGTGTGTGTGTGTGTGTGTGTGTGTGTGTGTGTGTGTGTGCATGTTATACTTATCGATGATCTCAACTTGTGGATGTAACAAATAAAATGAGGGATTTGGTTTTTAGTGAGATGCTATTCAGGTAAATTGACAATAAACTTGAGCTAATCAGGTTATTTACTGATACTAAGGTTCTATTTACTTCGGGCCGATCTGTTTGATCAGCGAAAAGGAAACGCATGACTATCGTTCATCAATAACTCGAATGTTATTTGTATAATAGCACCTATCTATGAAAATTCCAAAAAGCGGAAGGGTTTAAGGAGTGTCAAACAAACGAAGAGCACAATTGTGTTTTGTTGAAAACAGAGACATTAAGTTTTAAAATCAGTAGTTTCCCCTAGGGTTGTTGGTTTTTTCAAGGGCCAGGATGGAGGATTTCACCCCTCCCCCATATCCCCGGGAAGTGGAAAAAAACTTCGTGTAGTAACTAAGCGAAAGCATTTGCCATGAATGTTTCCATTATACAAAAAAAGAAAGTTATAGGTTCGAGTATGATCGGATACCACTTTGGTTCTAATCATAAAATACAGCAATCGCTTTGATCAGTCTGGATGCGCGTAATAACGACCAGAAGCTATTATTTTATGAATTTATTTATTTTTTATTTAACGCATCGGAAAAAAAGGTGGAATTGTGGCAATAGTTCGTACTACCTCACCACCTATGTGCCGCCACTGAAATAACCAAATTTGGCGAGATACAAGGCTACAGGTTATTGACTCTTCCCTTGCAGTTTCACACGTGTTTACCGGTTGATTTAATTTCTTACCGACATATTTTTTTCCTTGTATTGTTCATTTGCCACGTCGTCATGATCGGGCCATCAAGCTTCAGGGTTGGAAGGGAGAGTAAATTCTGCAACGTCATGCTACTCCTATTAAAAGGTGTTGGCAAATCGATAGAATTCTTTTTTTAATGCAATCTGTAACTCTGCATCCTTATTGAACTTCTTTTTTTTTTCACGTAAGACGGGGGAGAGGGGGATGAAGGCTGGGGAAGCTTTGGGATTGATTGATCTTGTCAACATCTGGTTTTGCACCTTTTCGATTTATGGTACTATTAGCATTATTTGAAGACAGTCAAATATAAGCGTTTTTCAAAGCAGGATGCAATCCGCTAAATAAATTTGTAGTATTGTTCTTTGCATCGTAAGGCCGCATTTATGCGACAAGACTCGTTCGCTGAAAGCTGTTTGTTAATATGTCGTTATTCACCGACTGAGCGATACGAACGAGGTCCCGTTTTTACTTCACGTTTTGGCTCTTTATATCTGTCTGTTTCGCAGTTGCAGCCAATCGAATGAACGTATTCGAATGAAATGCGGTAGGAGTATTTTAAATAAGGCTGAACGACGTTTATACTTGATTTTACATCTGTTGCTAAAAATCCAAAATGGCATCCAAAAACTATTTTTGGATTAAATCTTCTGAATCGTTCACCAGATTTAACACAGGCTGGTTTGGGATGATCTGAATAACACATTAATCAAAAAGGTGACATCAAACCTTTGTGAAATTTCAAGATGGCGGCCAAAAATGGCGTCCAAAAATCGATATACAGTAGTTGTAGCCATACGCATGAATCGATTCGAATGATATTTGTTAGAAATATTCTTCGAAATAATGCTGAATAACGTGTGTACTCGATTTTACACTCTAAAGGGACAAAAAAGAAAGAAAAAGGCATATAGTCATCAGTGCCGCACTAATACGTGTAAAAGAAGCTCCAGCTCTGTAAGCCTTAAAAGAAAAGTAATACTCTAAAGGAAGAGATACAAAAAAAAAAAAGACATGTGCGCCCTTAGTATTGCATTAATACGTGTAAAAGAATCCCCAGCTTGTTTTTTGGGATGTTGTAGATTTTACACGTATTAGTGCGACACTTGTGGCTTACATGTCTTTTTCTTGTTTCTATTCCTTTAGATCTATTCCTTTAGATCATTAAGTTGTTTTTAAGACTTACATCTGTGTTTTATAGGCTGAAGCCTTTTTTTTTTTAAATACTAATATCAGAGTTGATTACATACGCATCCCTTTATATACTGCTGATATTATGTAAACAAAAAAATATTTAACAAATGGTTTGAAATTTCACATTTGATTGTGGGCCCATTAATAGCATAATTAATTTAAATTGCGCCTTTCTTAAGGATACTGAAGCACCATATCATCATTATGTAGATTAGGGTGTCTACTTTTCATTTTTTGTATTGACTTTTAATTTGTTTTTGTTACAGGTAAGGAGATACTTTATAACAGGGAAAAAAGATTGGTGAGTAGGACTTTTCAAAGTTTTTTTTAAACACGGATTCCATTTCACTTAGTGTCATTTCTTTCTTTTTCGAGGTTTGGGCGGTAAAGAGGTGGACGAGAACAGGTTTAAAACATTATCCTTTAATTGGCAATTTAAATATCTTGTAACAAAAGCAAGACCTACGTCTCTAATTTACTGTAATTAGGGGCAGCGATATTCGTTCTTTCGCGTATCGAGAAAGAAAATGGAAGATACGCTCGAAATGTGTTGGGAGCATCCCCAAAAATTTCACAAGTATGCAGTAGCGTGCACTAACCCCCGAGAGGGCAGGGGCAACCTTTTAAAGTAAAAGGGCACATATTTTTGTAGGGACTTTTTTTTGCCTATGTTTTTACCCTTTCTTAGCCTTTTTTGCAATTTTGTAAACCCTTAAACTCTTTCTCAAGCAACGCCGCACCAGCAAACGCTGGCACAAAATGCCATTTTTTTTTACAAAAAGGGCAATTACCGAAAAGGGTAGGGGCACTGACCCCCCTTGTCCCCCTCCTGTGCAGGCCGCTGCAAGTACGAAATGGCTTTTGTTTTTCTCCTTGTCTACCTCGAACAACAAGCCGTGTGTCTGCGAATAGATTTGCAACGAAATACTTGCACATGCTTCAAGATCGAATTTGTATTCAGGTATTTTAAACGCATACAGTGACGTCATTTGCAAATACTCCTTAGTGTATAACATCTACCTCCACCAGTGATAATGATTAGCTGCTCATTATGAATGGTGGAGGTGGATGTTATACCATAAGGAATGTTTGAAAATGACGTTATAGAATTTGCAGGGGTCGATCTCAGTATCCGTCCAAGACAGTTCATTGGTAGAATGCTCGCTTTTCACGCCGGCGTCCCCGGTTCCATTCCCGGACGATGCACCAATCCTACAGGGCTAAGCTCAATGGGAGAGAATTTACACCTGGTGAATCATGATGTGAGATTATCAACGACGCACGGAATCCGGTGGAATATTCAGTGTTTATTTCAGGATTTAAGCAGATAATAAATGTGCTTACCTGCATATACATACAGAGCAGAAATAAATTGAAATTAACATCGGGAACATTTAAGAGGGAATGCTGCTCCAAGCTAGCAGACGATCGCGGTTCTATTGGTATGTTCAATGCAACAATCGTTGTTATAGAAATAATACGTTGTTTTACAGTACAATGTATACACATTGACGAGGTCATTTGGCGGGCGAAACCAGCAACCAAGACCGGCTTATATAAGACTCGTTGTGAATAACCTTGTTGCGGTTGTAGTGAAGCCACAGTTGTGTTGGCCGGGTAATGGGATCTACCCCTACAATTCTGCAAGTCACTAGTTACTGTTACCAACAACCAATCACTCGCCTCTTAATTGAAAACATTTAAAATGTTTCCCGACTCAGCCCATCCTAAAACTAATCTAACTTTTGTTAATTTATTACGCTATTAATTCATCAAGTCTTCTTCCCAAATGAAAAAAAATAGTAATATTTTGGAAATTCTAACTATTAAATTTCGTAGTTTTTACGGGATTGGAAGCAAGAACATACAGAGTGCTTCAAGAAATTGTCTCGAGCACCTTGGTACTTTACGAAATCTGTCACTTTTTTTGAGAACTAAAATCAAAACTTAGCATTTTTGTAGAACTTTTTCTAATTAGGTTTTCAATTTTAAGTGTTTTGACTTTCTGGAACCACGTATCGGCTGTTTTTATCCTAATAGTAGCCTTACCGCGTTAGGTGTACCACTCAAACCCAAAACTGGTGTAAGAGAAGACGCCATGTTTCCAAAAAGGGTCGGCCTTTGAAAATAGTGATATCATTCAAGTAGGGAAAGGCCACCAAGGTCAATCTTATCAGTCAAGTTAATCGCACCGACTAAGAGTTCGAAAGTTAAATGAAAACTAGAAGTTTGCTACTCGTGGTAGCAATCTTCAAGTTTTCATTTAACGTCCAAAGAATTATTCGGTGCGATTAACTTGGATAATAGGATTAACCTTGGCGGTCTTTCCGTGGTTGAATGATATCACTACTATCAGAGGCCAACCCTTTTTGCAAACTTGGCGTCTTCTCTTATACCTGTTTTGGTTTTGGGTGGATATAACAACTTTCATAGGATTGAGAATGTACAAATGGTCTCGAAATCGTGGTATCAACACTAAGTTCTTTCGCCAAGGTAATCCCACCAAGTACCACTTGAAACTTGAAATACTTGAAATTACGCAGTAAGCACGTTTCAAATATTTCATTTAACCTGTGAACGGTTATTCGGTGTAATTAACTTGATAGCACGACTTCAAAAGTCGAAAAAAAATTGGCGGGAATCCTTAGGGCTCGAACGCACTAGGCGGCCAGGTTGCTTCTGCCAATGAAAATTATTAGTGCGTGGTTTTACATAAACGGTAAGCATTCTCATTGGCTACAGCGACCTGGTCGCGCGAACAGGCCGCCTAGTGCGTTCGAGGCCTTAACAAGTTTTGTTTTTGGGACATTGAACTTTTGAAAGGAGGGTAAGGGTAACAGTCTTCAGGAAACCTCTGACCCGTGCAAGGTCGTAAGATTGCCCAGAAGAGCCAGCAGAATACCTGTAGCTGCTGAACGAGCTAGAGGTGGTGGGGGATGGAGCAACATTACCATTACCGTTATGTCTGATGAGGACATTGTCTGGTCCCCTCTTTCAGTTACAAATCAAAATACCTAGTCTACTGCCAGATCATTTGTACAAGCATTGTACAGATTGGCTTCAGATGAAGTGTGCCAATTAAAAAAATTGAAAATTAATGCTTTTTTTTCATTGTGGAGGGGGGGGGGATTTGGATCTAATATGTTTTCTGTCGGGATAACTTTTTCTTTTCGTCGAGGGAAATTTATGGAAGATATTTTCCGGATACGGTAATTGAATTATGACCTATTTACACTAGGAGGAAGGAAAACTAACTTTCAGTTTAGTTTTCCAAAATTCTGTATCGTACACCCGAATAAAATTGGCAGTAATAAATAATTTAATGCCGAGTTTTTGTGGATGCAGAAAACAAGTTGGGGTATTTGGCGTGCGTAGAAAGCTATTACCGGGAAAATAAGACAACGAATAAAAAAAAAAAAGCCTGGCTAACTACCCAAAGAAAAAAAAAGGTGAAGAAAAAAGTCTTCGGAAGGGAAAAAGTCTGTGGGAAAAAAAATGTAAAAAAAAATTCTCCTTCGTCTTTTTTTATTATTTAGATTTTTCTTCTTGTGGTCAGTTGTCTTATCCGAATTCCACCAGTCTTTTTTTTCCGTTTCTTTAGTCCTCAGGCTTTTTTCTGCGGGGTGGCTTTTACTTTCCTATACTCGAGCTACGGACACCCCAAGTCACCCCGAGAATCTAAAATTAAATGCAAATACGCTAGCCTTAGTACCGCAATGTTGTTTTGGTGCCGTTTTAGTTTGTTACCATGGAGGTATGCATGCTAACTAAAACCGGCCATCCGGCACTTCCGATTGGGTTTTTCCGTCATATTGATCTGCAGCGGAATCTAGAGATTGAAAATATTTCGTGATTCGAGACAGGTTGTTGGTTGAATAGCCATGGTAATCGTTCGACTTCGCACGTCACCGGAAATTGTGCACTAAAAGCAGCTGACGTATTGATTTTCTGCGCACATTATGGCGAACGAACTAATGTAACCGGAAGTAAGCGTATTACCCATAGGATGTCGTCGTGGCGGACAAGTCTATGCGGAAAGGCAGTTTAGAATAATGTATAGGAATTGAAAAGTTTGGGTGGCTATAAATATTTAATAAGCTCTTGGGGCGGGTTTTTTTTTTTTTTTCGCTGTCAAGAGGCACGGTATTGACATGTTGTGGCAAGCAAATATTGAGACATTTTTGGCGGGTTGAGTTTTTTCCTTGTCAAGAAAAGTTTAATGTAGTTTGTGAGGGGAAAAAATGTGAATAATGGGGAATAAGGGAGGCCGGGGAGGGGCGGGGGGTTGTACCTGCCTTAAAGAGGAAGTACAACTCTGCCTACTTGTGATGTACACTTTTTTACGCCCTACAACTTGAGTTAGGTGGCCTTAGAATAGGGTAGAAGCAACTTTTTTAAAAGGACATTTTTTTTTGGCTCGCTAGTCTTTTTTTACCCTTTTTTTGAAGCATGTGTCTCTATTTTATCCTTTTATGCCCCTTTCCTGGCCTTCTTTTTGCCCTTTTTGGCCTTTATGCCCTTTCTCTAGATGCAGCACCAACGTTTTATCGGTTCATAAAATCAAAATTAAGCATATTTTTTTTTACAAAAAGGGCATTTTTTCTGAAAAAGAGCAGGGCAATGCCCCCTCCCCTGTCCCCCTCCTGTGCACGTCACTGCTTTAGAAAGCAGGCAGTCGAAGCCTGTTGTAGTTAATTTCAAAAGGGTTGCGTTAACAGTTCATCTTAATATTTAAATGCGATGAAAATTTTTCGTGTTTAACTCGTGAAGGTGACCTGTCTAAGACGTCACGCCCCCATCGCGCGCCCGTGGGTAGCTTCTATTATCGGATTGCAGAATAGCTAGTCACGATGATGCTGATAGTCCTCACTCTTTTACGGTATTGATTATGCAAATGTTCCGCAAGGCAATATAGGGTAATTGTTCGGAATAACAACTTTTCGCGCTCTCGACTCAATTCACCTACCTATCGATCCCTTTCGTCGTTACGGTTAAAAAATTATAACAAAAACCTGCGCAAACGTTTATTTATTTTTAAAAAGAATAATTAATACGTGTTGAAATAGTACACACAGCCATAGTAACACCGCCGCTATACTGCGAGCGAGCGCAACAAGAAAACCTGAGTTTAATCACAACATTAGCAAACGGAAATTATCTCTGGCCGGGCAAGTTCTTGTTTGCGGTTTCTGATGTTCTATGTTTAGCCGCCCTGAGCATGGCAGCGCGAGCAAGGCACGTAATTAAAAAAAAAAAAAATTACCATTGTTTTCGTAAATTTACAGATAAACATGTAGAATCTGTAAATTAGGGTAAATCAAGGTCGCTGTTCATGAAAATGATGGCCAATTTTTTTTCCAAATTACTAGCCTCGCTCGCTGCGGCTAAACATATAACACCAGAAACCGCAATCAAAAACTTGTCCGGCCAGAGATAATTTCCGTTTACTAACGTTCTGGTCGAAATCCGGTTTTCTCGTTTCGCTCTCATCTCGCAGTATGGCGCCAGCGTCACTATTGATATTGTTGTTAAAAATAAATCAGCGTTTGCGCAGGTTTTCGTTATGATTGTCTGAACCGTAACGACGAAAGGATTCGACAGGTTGGTGAATTAAGTCGATAGCGTGAAAAGTAGCTCTTCTCTATAATTACCGAAGAAAAAGTGTTGTTCCTTTTTAAATTATATTTCTATAACACGTCGCTTTAGAGGGTGGACTAAGATGAGGAGAGATCTTAGCCCATTTATTTGTAATTTTTGCTGCCATGAAACTTATAAAGTGACAAATTTCACACGAAAAAAAAACCTGTACTCCTGAAACTGAGTGGCACATAGAAAAATTGCATGGCAAGATAATAAATAAAGAAGAAATCACAAGGTAAAGGGTAAACGAAGCAAGCAGTCTGCATTAAAGACTGGCCTTGTGAGGATACACAATACACTAATCTGAGGAAGAAAGAAAGAAAAGACAACTGCCCCGACTGGGATTCGAACCTATGACCTCCCGTTTACTAGCCGGGCGCTCTAACCACTGCGCTACTGGGGCGAATTCTGCCTGCAGGCTCCAGCCGAGCTAAGTAGCTGTTCAATCTCTCTCAGTGATGACCTGGATGTCAGAAACATACATACAAGGAGGGCATTGCATTGGCCTCCACACTAGAAATAATGCAAGTAGTCAATAAAGAAGAAATCCGCCCCGGTAGCACAGTGGTTAGAGCGTTCTAGTAAATGGGAAGTCGTGGTTTCGAGTCCCAGTCGGGGCAGTTGTCTTTTCTTTCTTTCTCAGATTAGTGTATTGTGTATCCTCACATGGCCAGTCTTTAATGCAGACTTCATTTTTCGTTCCCTGGCAAGAGTTATAAAACAAGCGTCGACAAGAAAAGGGCTTCAACTCGATTTCCCTGGTTAAACATATTTGCTTGATCAAAGTAGAGTTTGGGATTAAACGTACTAGGAAGAAATTCATTAGTTCTACTGATGGCACATAGAGGGCAGCAGGGTTCTACATGAATTGTGTCCTCACTCTTTGCCCTAGTGAAATCATTATTGTTGGTAAATCTGGCTATTGTTGGTCTTTCGCTGCTAAAGGATTGTTTAGTTAATAATTTCGAACGCAAATAAAAAATAAAGAAAATTACGCTAATATAAGCTTAAATACGTGTGGCGCTACCTAGTGGCGTCCCAACAAACTACTACAGTAGCCCCTATCATGTTTTGGTACTAACTCTTCCCCGTATCAACCCCATGCCGATATTTAATACACATAAACTAATTCCGAATTGCTTCCTAATTCTTCATCAGGTGGTGCAGAAACTTTTAGATAAAGCAGGCCTGTAGTCAAAAGTCACTTATGTCCACCACCTTCCCAATTTGCGAAGGTCCTGAAAATTTGACGATGAAAGGGTCCCTACCCTAACAATACACGACGTCCTACAGTCGTTTAGGGGACGTGCAATTGTGGTTAGGTCCCAGTTGGGACGTCCGAAATGCGACGATCATTTGTGGTCAGAAGACGACGTTCCCTAATTTGACGTCCATTCTTGGTTAAGCATGTCTTAAGACGTAGTCTACAACGTGGTAAATTGAAGACGAAAAAGTAAAAACCAGTGAATAAATTGTTTCGATTGGCTTTACTATCTTAAGTATAAAAATAATCGTTTCATGTTTAATCCTTTCAGTCCCGAATGTCTGGTGACCTTTTCCCAAGTTTCCCCCTTTTTAGATTAACCCTTTTTTAAGTCCTATGTGATAGTTAAGTTCCGATGTGTAGTCCCATGTCATAGCTAAGTTCCTTTTTTTTAGTCCAATGTGATAGTTAAGTCCCTTTTTTATTAATCCTATGTGATAGTCCCTTTTTTTAAATTCTATGTGATAGTTAAGTCCCATGTGATAGTCCATAGCCACTTACAGTAAAGGCCGGATCAGCTTTGCCTTCCACAATACTCCGCTAGAAGGCGAGACAAATACCAACGCGACAAGTTTGCCAAGTAGCGTCATCGGTTGACAGAATTTGGAACCCTCGTCGGTTAATTTGAAATTTCGCCACTTGGTGTAGAGATGGCAGCACCTAGCAAACTTGCGCTTCCTTCTATGTCATTGGTTGATTTTACGCGCCTAATTTGTCTTGATGTGATCCGGCCTTTACTGTAGGTGGCTGTGGGTAGTCCCATGTGGTAGTTCGTTCAGTTGCGGGATTCGAGACGTCATTTACTTGGTTTGGAGACGAGGACGGTGACGTGGACGGTGACGTGGACGAGGACGTGGTCTCCGGAGCCCACTCACAAACCAAACGACGGGCATGGGGACTTATAGGTTGTTTATTCCAATACAAAATTTGATAATGAATTAAGAAAACAAAATCTACGAAACGAACCATCTGTGAAGAAGTGTGTACGAAGAGAAGACACGAAAAACTAAAATCATATCAAAACTTACTGTTGGGTTCAGAGTTGAATCCAAAACTAAGTTCGTTTATGACCTCTTTTCATTATAGAAAGTGTGACATTAGTCCACTGACTATATTTATGTGTCGAGTTAAGATTGGTATTACGTTTGGAGTAAAACACATGGTAGTTACAAAGAAACAAAGCCCAAAACAGTGTAAATCACATCCAGAAATTGGCCTGAAGTGGAGTCAGCGCCATTTCTGGTTCACGGTCTGGTACAACAGATTTCTCTTTTGCCCGAAGACTATGTCGCAGATAATCTGGCACAGTCGTAGACAAAACGTGCCATTTTGACCAAAATTCTGCCATTTCGCCAATTTTTGACCGATTTAGATATTCCAATACACCATTTTAATCGTCTCGACGAGACCTTTCCGTTGGTGGAAGAGCCAGATGAATGGAATAAAGCACTGAAAAGTTATTCAGTAAAAACCAATAAATATGCACGTAGCCATACCAAGATTAGCGGCAGATAATTTTTCCCTGACAATTGCTGTCGCAGACAGTGGCAGAAAATTCTGCTTTGGGGCTCTATGACAGTTGCACTAATTTTGATCTGACGTTTTGGACGTTCTGGAAGTCTTGTTGGACGTTGTGTGCTGTTAGGGTTAGAACCCTAATTTAGAGTCGTAGACACAAATATATCTTAATTTCCTGAACCAAAGAAGAAAGAATTGGACCATGTTGTTACTTTGGAATGTGGAAGCTTTTAAACTTTTCTCCAATTCTTTAGTCCTTTTGAACAAAAAGTGTCGCCACCGTACAAGTACAACTAACGTCCAAAGTGAGGACTTACGACGCCCCGGGCGGGCGGCCCCCCACCTCCATAATACCTTGCTACACGCCTGTAAAGGACATTGTGTTGCCATTCTTTAAGTTAAGTTTCTGAACCTGATGAAGAATTTGGCTGTAATTCTAAAACATGTGAATGTGGATTAATATCGGCAAGGACTCGCATGTCAACTTGGAAACCAAGATTCGAACTTTACTTTGCCTTTTCATTAGAAATTTCTGCATTTTTAGCTCTAATAGCAAATCGACTAACCTGGGAAACCCCCACCTATGCACTACACTGATGGCTCGCCATTCTAGCCTACGACTCCCAACTCTTCAAGTTGGATGCAACTATTATAAACAGTTCTATCGCATCATCCAACTGTAGCTTGTTCCTTCCCCTATGGCATCCCAAACTGTTCAATAGTCCTCCTCCTCCTCGCCACTATTTGCTGCCTTGTGGGGGTGGAGGTGTCGGCGATATTGGAGCAGCCTTTGCGTTATACGTGCAGGCAAAGACGACAGTTTAGAGTGAGACTCGATTTTCCCGGGAGAGCTACTTCCTCCCACTTCGTCCCGCTTTCCCGAATCCCATTTATTTTCCCCATTGGACGCAAGATGGCGTCTGACCTGAGGATCGTGGTCTTCTGAGCTGGAACTGCTCCTGTGTTGTGGTCCGCCATTGAGCGGGCTCTGGAAGGATCCCGAATATGGGCTGTTGGCGTTGTGTGTGCCGGCAACATGATGGGAATCGGATGAGGTTTGTGGATGGTCTATCTTGTCGAAGTACGATGACATGGCTGCGGCCATTTTCTCCGGGGGTGGTTGGAAGAAACCTCTTGAGTCTTCTGCAAATTGGAAAAGAAGAAGGAAAATATTAGGAAAATGGATACCTTTCAAATGTTAAATGTACATTGCCATGCTTGCATTTTGGAGAATTTCCTATGTACCCACTTACGTTACAGTGGTTTGAGCATACATTTTTGTTAAAACATTGTTTACTGTTGTATCCCTATACTTACTGGTAATTTGCAGTGTACATAACATTGTAATGTTACTTTTCTTATACATTAACGGGATTTATTACAGGATGAAAAGCCAAATGGGCTCTTTTAGTTACAAATAAACACAGTTGCAAACCTATTTACGTTGCCTTTTGGATTTATATGTCAGACTGCCTGAGAGGAGAATTGAGCCCACGAACTTTGAGACCAAATACCGAAGCCCTACCGACAGCCTACTGTCACGGCCCTTTCGATACGCTTAGTGCAAAGGTGCTGGTTTACCAATCGTCTGCATAAACAAACGATTAGAAAAGCGTTCAAGCGTGTATGCATATGTCTGCGTGTAAAACACCGTTTCCATTCGGGCGTGTCAGTATGGCTGAGCTGAGAGTTTCGGTCTTTGGCCTCAAAGGTCGAGGGTTCAAGTCTCCACTCAGGCAATCTAACATTTAAGTCCAAAAGGCAACAGAAATAGATTTGCATCTGTATTTATTTATTTCCTGAAAGTAGACAATAAAGGGATAGGCCCATTTTTAAGGGTGTTGTCTAAATTGTAGCACAAGATGTGAATAATAATTGAATATCAATCACCACGAATGACATAAACAACTGAAAATGCCAAAAGACGAGCTGTACCCCTCGTTGTGTACACAGTCAAATAAAGTCTGTTGTCTGCACCACTCACTCTTTCAAACGCAGATTTTACGAGTGTTTTACGAACTGGCATGTGTTACTCATTATACTACTAAATTTTTTATCACAACAATTATTTTAAGAATGCAGTTACGTTGCCCACTGGAAATTGACCACGTAGTGATATTATCAGGTAGTTTTTGATAAAGAAGTGATATTATCCGATAATCTTTGACCACTTAGTGGTATTATCCGATAATTCTTGACCACATATGGTGTTAGAGATAATTTATTCGCCTTGGTCCCTCCATCTTGTTTTTAATAAAACATGGTGTTCGCTTGCAAATACCACTCGATCATAGTTTAAATGTAAACAATTTTTCTCAAACACTCGTTTCATCAGCAAGCTGATAAAAAACTTGTCACACGCTCTCGGAAATTTTTCTGTTTAGAATTTACATGTCATTATCGACGAATGATCGCTATTAAACGGGGTTCTTGTGGTGATATTATTACTGGCAAGAATTTATAGGGTTGGGGAGCATAGTTTGTGACCAAAACCTCCTATTGAAACGTCTTAGATTCATTCCTATTAGTTTCGTCTAAGTTTATAGAGGGCGCCATGAGTTTTATGTGGGAATTTCTACTCTGTTTTCAGCCTAAAATTAAACTCAACTAAACGAAACTAGCTTGTATTTAATTATTATTTAGATTAGCTTAGTTGCAATTTAGTTTACTTTAGATTTCGGCTGAAAAATAAGCAAAAATTATTAGATGCAACGCGCCCTCTGAAAACTCGGATGGAACTAACAGGAATGAATGTAACACGTTTCATTAGGGACTTTTTAGAGTTACAAATTCTCCTCCACAACCCTATAGAGCAGCGTCATGTGACGTCATACTGCCTACAAGAGAGATAGCTGCAAGGGGCACTAGATTAAAATGAAGGGTTAAACAACGGCATTTCCAGTGAAGGCAGTGCTTTGAGAGCGGATTTCATAGGCTTAAATAAACGTTGTTTTCTCTAATCCCTTATGCTGCTAGGTTGTAATTCGAAAATAAAGATTCCACTTGCTTAAAAATGTCAGCAACTGCCAACAAATCGACAAAAATCGCAGATTATAGGCCTAAGAAATCCAGACTTAACAGCATTGTCTTCAGTAAGACGCCTTTCTTTTCCCTATCCAGTGACCCTTGCAGCTATCCAAGGTACTGGCTCCAGCATAGAGTTACAATAATACAACGTTGTGTCACTGCCCTACAAATTCTTGGTACTGGTAATTGTCTGCTCTGCAGTTACTACAATGCAGATTAAATTTGCAATTTCTCAAATTTCTTTGAATGGTCCAAATGTGGCTGAAAATTTAATATTTTTTTCCCTCCCGCGGGACCTGATCCTTGCTATTGTTTCGGTTTCGTCTCCATGTTTACCCCTTTAGCTGCTTTTTTCCCCGTTGGTTAGCTGCATCTCGCAACACCAAACCTGCTGCCCACTTTTTAGTGAGGGGTCTCTGGGAACCCCGAGCAAAACGAGCGGGCACATCCGAGTGGTCAGCATCGTCGTCCCGTCTCCCAACAAGCCGAATACCGGATTGACTCCCACGACCAACCTTACAAAAATTCATTAGATGTCACAGTGGCAGTTAAAAGAATTAACAAATTTTCCCGAGGCAAGTCTAAGCGCCGGTGCACACGTGCGTTTTTTTGAACGCTGCGGCGACGCATCCAATCAATGCACACGACCGTTTTATTAACGCGCGTTGACGCTGCGGTGCTGCTTCGGTGACGTATGTGCGCGTTCCGTTTCCTAACCTCGTGTACAAAAAATTATAGTTTGAATCCAATGACACGATGTTGTTTTTTTCGCCTACCTCGTGAACAAAAAATATATTTTAAAACCAATGCAACGAATTTTGGTACATTGATGTACTAATTTAAGACGTACCAGGGGAAAATGTTATACATCCTTTGCAGATTAACTAAAAAATTCGGGTAAGTTCTTTAATTATTTTCCAATGAGTCTTCAATCATTTCTGCAGCAACATTTCATATTTCAGGATAGTTCTTTACTCCCCCAATAAACAATTCCATGTCTATTTCTTCGAAATTGGACGCCATTTTCGGTAACGCTTTTGCGGTAAACGGCGGACGTGTGCACCGCTCAAGTCATCCAAGGTACTCAGAGACGCAATTGCGTTTTTTTAACGCTGCGGTACCGCTGCGTTGACGGGGGGAATTGCGGCGCAAAACGACCGCACGAGCGGCGGGAGGTAACGCAACGTCGACGCAGGTACGTGTGCAGTATCCAACAGATGGCATGTAAACCAAACCGCAAATGCGGTACCGCAGCGGCTACCGGAAATGCGGCGACCGCACGTGGGCACCGGCGCTAACTGTAACTGTTCGATAAAGTGTCATCAGTAACTTAAAAGGGTTTACCACCTCACGATGAGTGAATGCGATTAGTTGTTACACTTCATTCTTGAAAGCATTTAGCTACGGAAACGGTTGCCTGAATTGGACGGCAAACCGGGACCACACGTCAACCACAATGCACCTGATAACCCAACTGTAAAAAGTTACCGTTAAAATGCAGCCGTCCACCTGATTCCAAGTAACATCATTCTGAAATTCCCTAATCATGACGCGTACTTTCGCAACAAATTAGTGAAAAAGACATGGTTTGCCCGTTGTAGACCTAAGAATTGGGAAAAGATGAGAGCTCGGCGGGTGACGTCATTATTTTCGAATTGCTCTACCATTAAGGGGTGTGACCTTTCTTTTTTTGGAAAATGACTTGGCGTCTGGCATGCATTAATGATGACGGCGGGTGCATTAATTTAATTTGAATGGACCATTAGTATAACCTATCAACTCTTGATAATTTGGTAAAGTCATTAGCAACTTTCTAAATTACGTTGCTTGCTCTAGAAAGATAACACGGTTAACCTCACCCAAAATGCAATCTAATGGTCTCGCATTTTCGTAAACGGCCGAGGTTATTGACTGACAACACTTTAAATACGCGGGATAACGCTAAAAAGTTTGAACTTCTCGTGAAGAAGCGTGCAATAAAATGCTAACACAAATTTAAAAAAGCACTGCATAAATTGCAATGATAATAGCACTTGGAATTTTTGATTTCTGTCCGCAAAACGAGTATCACGCTCGATTTACACTTACAAGACCACACCTGTCTACTCAGTAGTTATATAAATCAAAGCTTTACGCGTTGCTGATTGGATACCAACGAACAAACCACAGATCTATACAGTATATCTCACTTAGAGGAAACGGTTTGCTTTCAGTCTCGTTATGCCCATATTTGGGCAATGACGTCAGCTTCGTGAATAATCGGACTTTTACGGAAACACGAAACTGCTTCTCGTCAGGATTCAGAACTATTCGTTTAACTTCGTTTAAGAGCGGCATAAAAATGAGGTTTAGGCCTGCTTATTCCGAAATACCAACGCTGAAGCCAACGAAATTACAGGTTGGATGCTGAAATAAGATGGGGGCTGGTATCGCTATGCTAAGTAGAGGAAAATATCGTAAATATCGTAAAACTAAACATCGTAATCGAAATTACTTCGTAAATCGATAATCTCAATTGAAATCAAAATTGGTCATGTCGAAATTATTTCAGATGACCCCAGGGATGCCACCGATTGAAAAAAATGTGAATAAAGTGAAAATTAGAGCTCTCCAACAAGAGTGTGAAAAAATGTGTGAAATTCACCAAATTGGTGAAAAATGTGAAATTTTGGATTTTTGATAAAAAAAAAATTGCATCGTTAACAAACGATAAATAAATTTACCTCCGCTACGGTTGCGGGAAGATAAAATTCAGTTTGAGAATTTCATTTACCTGCGTTTGCGAGTAAACCAGATTATTTGTTTTGTCGGTTGATGGCAGCAAATTTGACGCTTACCCAGCCGAAGCCATGAATCCAATGTCGGTTGATGGCAGTATGACTTGCATTGTGGGAATATCGCTGTTCTTTGTTCGAGGAGATACCCAAAATGCAACGCAGCTGCGCTCCCGAACTCGCCGCGCCACGCCACTGAATGCGTTTTCTTACTTTAGAAATAGGCTTATTCAAAAAAAATGTGTGAAAAAAGGTGTGAAAAATGTTAAAATGTCTAACATTTGTGTGCGAAAAAATGTGACAAAAAATCGAAACGCGTGAAGTGAAAATAAGTGAAAAACTAACGAGTACCCGGTTGCATCCCAGGAACCAGTTTTGCAGAAACAAAACAAAAATTCTCGATTCAAATAACAATCGTGCTTACGAAATCGATAATTTCTGCGGTTTAGCCCTCAACTTTTTTTCCAGGAAATTAAACTTTTTTTTCCAGCGAGTTTCATGCTAAAACACACCAATTATTGAATTCGTAGACGCGTTCGGGGGTGTTACAGCCGATAATTTTCTGTTGGTAGCTAAATCCAGATCCTCTTCAAAACTACAGAAGATGAAGTACGATATTCGGAAAAAGTGGTAGGACCGTTTGGATTATATTGATTTTACAGGCTTAGGTGACACTTATTCTAAAAGACCCTGAACGTTTTCGTGGTTTCCTGTCTTTGGGCTCCTGCGCACTTGGCGGCCAGATCCGTTTTTCATTGATAATTCTCGATCACGTAGTGAAAAATTAACACGGAGCAAGTATGGTCGCCCTGTGGGCGCCTGCACGCCGCTGGGGATCCCAGTGGCCACCGCGACTGTTTGACCGTGGCGGCCAAGTGAGCGTTGCTACATATACCGTAAGCATTCTCATGGGCCGCAGCGACCTGGCTGCCGTGTGCGCGGGTGCCCTAAGAATGTTGAAGTGATAATTGGACATGGAAATATTCGAAGCTATCTGCACGGGATCTGTAGTGCTGAATCTCCCATACTGTGACTGCGGCTAAGATGGTGAGAATGCTGAACCTGTCCTGAAATTTGGCAACCTCCCTTTCCGTGCTAGTACTAGGGCACAGTGTTTTAGTACAATACGACTTAGGTGAAAGTGGGCACACCGTGAAAACCATTACTACCCATTTTGGGTTTTTCTTGTGGCTTGTAAGTTGATTGTAGGTCACCCCTAAAACTGGGTATGACAATCCACTTGTTACATAACGCACTTGATTTACCTTAGATTTCTCAAAGGATGGACGCAAATATCCAGTGTGTTGTTTCGCCCTTCTTTTCATATCTTTCCTTCCATACGTCCTCCTCTCCTAACTTTAAAGCATCACATTATTTTAAGATATTTCGAAAATGTTTTTTTTTTGTGCTATCTGGTTGTGTCGTTTTAAGTCTATTGTTTCAATTCTTAACCCTATTTTTTTTTACTGCAGTATCGTTGCTATTCAAACGAATCATTAAAAAATGAAAAATGATGATAATACAATAACCAATTTACAGTACGTACCTCCTAAAGCGTTTATGACTTTTAGGCTGATTACAAATCAAATTGGAAATTTGAAATATGAGAACATTCACTCGAAAACAAAAAAAAAACGAGGAAAATCTAATTTATCAATTTTTGATTTTACCGCCCCGAAAAGCGAGTCATTACGCGTCGGTTAACTTTTTCATCATTCTTGCTTCTAACACTGAAGACGGCGCATCAGCAAATTTAAATTAAAAACTGAATACTGAAAATTAAGAGTTGCCAAAAAAAATCTAGCAATTTGAGATTACCAATCTACCAATCGTGGAAATTCAAGGAATCGTGTCTTCCTGTTTAATCACTCTTACATAACAACGCCCCATTTCGATAATGAGCAAAGGGCAACACGGTAAAGGTCATCAATAGTTACGGGCTCACTTATTGGTTGAGCGTACGAAAATCATGATCGATTTTGAGCCACGAAATTATCTACATTACCTTTTTGGAAATTTCAGGGAAAATGACAGTAGAGCCAAAATCTCAGGGAAATTTCAGGAAAAAAATCTTTCGAAAATCACGGAAAAGACGGCCACATTTTTTTTAAATGCCTTTGTGTCTGATCTGTAAGTTCCATTGAATCCAAGTTCCAAGATCAAAAACAAAATCGTAGGCTAGTAGCAAATGTTTTTAATTTGTGCTTTAATATGTTCAAGTATTTTAGATGTAACTTCAATAAACCTTAAAGCCTATTGAAATGTGGACAACTATTTTCTGGAAATCCTGGATGTTGGATTATTTTCGTTCAGTACTTTTAATAAAAACATTAGCTACTCCTGTTTCCCTATCTTGTAAACACCTGGAAAATTGCTATTGAATGCACCTGGAAAACTGGGAAATGTCAGGGAAATTGAGAATTTAAAAATTGTCTGAACCCTGTTTTTTTTTTATTAAATCAATTTATTTGAGCCATACGTCACATGAAGCAAAGCAATGGTCTTATAGATAGGTAAGTGTTTACCTGCCCCCCCCCCCCCTTCAAGTCACTCTGAGGATCGAGACATATTTTTTTTTAATTCTTGTCTTGTTGTCTGAATGATGGCAAAAAGTCTAGCTGCTGAGGAAACTAATTTTATCGGCAATAATTGGAAAGGAGACCCTTGTGAAATAAAGTCCTTGCCAAAATTGGTTTCGTGAAAGTGCTGGGCTGCTTTTTTCTGCAGCCATGGCACATTCTGGACATTTCTCGTTCTCATGATTGCAATACCGCAGTTGGGTTTTCCCCCTCCCCCTTTGCTAAACTAAAAAGTGATCATCTCTAAACGTATAGTTTCGTTTCAACTTACGCCAGTCATCTACACGAGCGAGCGTGTAAGTTACACTTGACTTAAAACTCAACAACGAACAGAATTAATTTTGTTACGTTGCCAATTAAGGCGACCAAGATTTCAAGGAATGACATCCACCAACGCTACCATCGCAATGAAGGTCAGTCCTCAGGCATGGGTGCATAGGTCAAGCAATTTGCCGTAATGTGTCGTATTTTTCTTACTCACGCGCTGACTTGACCAATGGTTGGAAATCCCCTACGAACTGGGCAGAGAAAACCAATATGATGGCATAAGACAACTTCGGAACTTTCGTAGCTGTTTGTCTTCACGGACATCTACCTTTACAACGTGTATATACTGAGACAAGTGTAGATCTCGGCACCCTATTCATCACTTCTTTCACTGGTGACATTATTTCTAACTAAGCATTTAATTGACTACTGAATTTCATAATTGCTCGGCCGAAAGCTATAATAAATTAGGCCATTTTCTGTACTCACACGATATTCACAGCCTGTATACACAGGCTTTCTACTTCGCTGATGTGATTTCTGCCCAGTGCTCCACCTCGACTTTCGGACTTCACTTCCAAAATAGGCTACGTCGCGTTTCGCATAATCTCGTTTCGCGTAATTCCGGTTTTGGGATTAATTTATGCGAAACCGTACAGTGTCCCGTTTTGCATAACTCTTATGCATATTCCTCTTTCATATAAAAGTCCCTCTTCGCATAAGTGGGCAGTTTATCTGGTTTGGAATGGAGTTCGTTACAACTAACCGTGGAGGAAAAAAAGTGGACCTATAGTGGAAATTCAGACATATAAGTACCGGACAAACAGGCACCAAGTTTTTTTTATTTATTTTTTAAATTTTAATTGGGATGGATTCCCCTCAAATTCTGTATCGTTTATTTTCAATATGGGACACTTACTCATGTGGGACCACTGGGGGAAGATTTTTCGCATTTTTTCGAAATTTTTGTGGTGAATTAATGTTTCAAATTACGCTGCCTCGCTCGTGCTACCGCGCACGCTGCGGCCAATACATAACATAAGGGATGCTATTTTAATAGAGATGCCAATAAATCTGTATTTAATTATTATAAAGTATTATGCGAAACAGTATTATACGAAACTGGCAAATGTTTTCAAATTATGCGAAACAGTTTATACGAAACCGGAATATGCACGATTATGCGAAACGGGATTATGCGAAACACGATGTCACCCTAAAATATTTATGATCGGAATTTCTCCTCTGAACTAGTTAGTGTCACACACAGTAGGCAGTCATTGTCCCTCTATCCCACCGAGACATTGACTGTCTCGTGTCGAGCAAATGAGCAATTATCGCTGGTTATCTATTTCACACGGATGTGTGTTTTAATGGTACGGTGTAACGTCAAGCTAACTTTTCGACTTATTTGAGTGCTTAAAAATTTTTATTTGTAAATTTTATTTGTGAATTATAATGAATTTAAGAATTTTTACATACTACTGATGTAAATTCCTGATTACTTCCGGTTTAGAAACTTCCTGTCTAGGAAAGTAAGCGCTAAGGAAAGACATCTTTTCTTTTCTTTTTTCTTTTCTTTTTTTGACTCGAAGCACATTCATCTTGCAATATTTGACTTGGGTAACTAGAATTTTCTTCCAACACCTCTTCCATCTCCTAATCCTTAGAATGCTTGAACAATGACTCATCCTCAACATCAAAAAGGCAACCAGAAAACATGTCAAATCACTGTTCAAATTTGGTTCAAATCCTTTGTCCGTAAATTTGAGCCAAATCCAACCAAAATTCCTCATGTTATTGCGTCCCAAACAGAAAAACACACGCAAAATCCAAATTCCTTCAAGTATATAAGGCCTCCCTTTGGTCGGCTGGTAAAATGAGAAGTACAAGCCTGCAAGCCTAGGTGAGCCTTGAAGCTTATCCCATACAGCAAAACTTGGTATAAGTCAACTAACGATTAACGTGTGTACTGGTAAAAGTTCGTCGCCTACTGGCTGAAATCTACTTACCACACATCTTGGTTAAAACGTACATAGCTGATTTAGGTTGAGATATGTGACAGAAAGAAGAAGTTGCGTGTGATTGAGAATTTGTGGTGTTCATTTTACAGAACAAAAACTTGGCTAGTAAGATGATGAGGTCCACCCGGGATCAGGGGCATTCTGGGAGGGTCATTTAGGCCCGGGAAATGGTTAACATGTCCGGTGGCATTTCGTAGAAATCAGTCATCATGAAAAAAAATTCAATAGGTCCCGGACAGGCCCTCGGAGCGTAGGCCAGCACGGGAAACCTCCCAGTTTTCCCTATGACCAGTATGCCCCTGCGCGGGATGTGGTTGTTTACTCACTTTTAATTCACGCTAATAACTCTTTTGGCCCCTCAGTATATCCGAGTATGTATACCGTGGATAATTTTAAATATGTAAGTATTAACAGTTAATATATGAAATGATGAAATGCTACAGTTTTTGGCTGAAAAATAAGGAAATTGTCGAATTAACGTCTTTTTTATCTGCTCAAGTTATTTATGGATGGAGAGGGATAGATTTGCTAGGAAATACCTATGTCACAATCAGCATGAGCGTGAGAGTATTTCAAGGATAATCTCTTCCCGAATTCACGGCTTGCGGGTGCCAGGGATTGAGCTCGAGTCCTCTGACATTGGTGCTAACGATTCGGCTGCCCTAACCCCATCATGGCCGAGTAACGTAGTTGCCTGAAGAATGGGATCTGGTCGGTGAGTAAAGGGTATCCTGGAAAAGTCCCTACCCTGCCAAAGTGCTTACCAGACAATGGTTCCTTCAGCAGCTACAGAATCTATTTGGTGTATCCCTGGACATAAGCTCGGTCCCTTGTAACGATCGGAGATTTCCAGTTTCTAATCCCCGGATTTCTCCTCCCATTGCTACACTTTTTTCACTGTCTGCAACGTCTATTAAAGATTCAGAATTAAGCTAGCATGTATACGAGCATTAGTTTGCTTCAGGTTACATAAGTTTCAAAATTGTATTAAGAAAAAAATATAAGTGCTCTAATTTCCTCCAGAGTGGGATATATGTTTTTAATTGGTATGGGCGCGGGTACACAGTAGTTATTTGTGTTGCTTTTCTTTTTCCGTATAAACTCTAAAAGATGCGCACTCTATTAAAAATCCATTTGCAGTTTGCTAGCGTCCGTCGGTAAGTCGTAAATCCATTTAATCCAAAAATTAAAAACACGAAAAAGTGACATCGAAAACTCATTAGTGCTACACCAGACTCTGCATAGAAAAACGGCTGGCCGTTGCTGCAAAGAAGGGTAGGGCTAAAGTGTTCCATTCCATTTTTGCATTAATCATTTACAGTTTGAAATTTGTCAAAGTGGAGCGCATAATCTCGTTGATACAAATAGTAAACGAAGCAGGAGAATAGTCAGGTTTGTTGCTAAAGGGCACCAGTCGTGGAAGGGGGGGGGGGCCCCCGAGACCAATGCGTGTGTCTTACTGAATTCGTCTGGTTGTGTGTCACTCACACGTCACTCAAACTAACACAATTAGTTGACTGTAAGACCGGCGGGAATAACCGTCGGCGAAAATCGTACACTAGAAATAATGTGGTAATATCCGTACACAGATGTAATGTAATAGCTATCCGTGAGGAAAAGGTGGTTGACCGGTAATAATTGCTCTCTTCCGAGAAACGGGGCAGCCCATTGGCGAAGGGGTAGGGCAGCCATCTTTTGTTAGGTACATTTAGCTACTTCTGTCGTAATTACAGCAAAGGAGTGAAGCGAACGAGGTCCTGTTTTAGCTCGATGATTTGACATTTTTCTCTGTCTGGCTTTCCGATTGTTCATTTGTCTGTGTGTCTGTGTTGCAGTTACGACCAAATGCATGCACCGATTCAAATGAAATTTTACATGGGAATATTCTTTGGAATATGGCTGAACTTGATTTTATACCAGTTGATCTGATCTGATGGGAAATGCAAGGCTTCTGGTGGTGTTGATACTGGATGAGGAAAACAGGGATTCATTGGTTGTTTTTATACTGGCGATTTAAAGGCCTGACTTGACTGAGATTTTGGTAATGGGTGCGGAAGGGCAGTACTTGACTAAGGTTTTGGCACTGGATGGGGAAGGGCAGTACTTGATTAAGGTTTTGGCACTGGATGGGGAAGGGCAGTACTTGATTAAGGTTTTGGCACTGGATGGGGAAGGGCAGTACTTGATTAAGGTTTTGGCACTGGATGCGGAAGGGCAGTACTTGATTAAGGTTTTGGATTAAGGTTTTGCTCTGTATGAGGAAGGCAGGCCTTGACTGAAGTTGGGTACTGGATAGGGAAGACAGGGTTTTGCTGAAGTTTGGTACTAGAGAGGAAAACAGGGTTTCATTAAAAGTTTTGGTACTGGATGGGATAGGCAGGATTCCACTGGTGGTTTTAATACTAGATGGGGAAGGCAGGCTTGATTAAGGATTTGGTACTGGATGGGGAAGGCAGGGTTTGACTAAGGATTTTGTATTGGATGGGGAAGGCCAAGACTTGACTGAGGTTTTGGTACTGATGGGGAAGGCAGGGCTTGACTAAGATTTTTGGAATGGAGGTTGAAGACAGGACTTCATTGGTGGTTTTGGTACTGATTGGGAAAGGCAGGGTTTGACTGAGGTTTTGGTACTGGATAGGGAAAGCAGAGCATGACTGAAGTTTGGTACTGGATGGATAAGACAGCGTATGAGTGATGTTTTGGTGCTCGATGGGAAAGGCAGAGTTGACTGAGGTTTTGGTGCTTGAATGTGAATGCAGGGTTTGACAAGGTTTTGGTACTGGATGGTGAAGGCCGGGTTTGATTGAGGTGTTGGTACTGGATGGGGAAGGGATGGCTTAACTGAGTTTTTGTACTCGAGGAGAAAGACAAGGCTTCATTCGTGGTGTTGGTACTGGATGGGAAAGGCAGGGTTGTCTGAGGTTTCGGTGCTGAATGGGGAAGGCCGGGTTTGCTAAGGTTATGGTACAGGATGGGGAAGACAGGTTGACTGAGGTTTTGGATAGAAAGGCAGGGTTTGACTGAAATGTTGTTGCTGGATAGGGAAGGCAGGGTCTGACTGATATTTTGGTATGGAAGGGGAAGACGGGGTCTGACTGTGATTTTGGTATGGAAGGGGAAGACAGGGTCTGACTGAGATTTTGGTATGGAAGGGGAAGACAGTGTCTGACTGATATTTTGGTATGGAAGGGGAAGACAGGGTCTGACTGATATTTTGGTATGGAAGGGGAAGACAGGGTCTGACTTAGATTTTGGTATGGAAGGGAAAGACAGTATCTGACTGAGATGTTGGCACTGGGTGGGGAAAACAAGGTGGACTAGGGTTTTGGTGCTGGAAGGGGGAAGGCAGTCTTTGACTGACATTTTGGGCATGGTTTGATTGGAGTTTTAGTGCTGTATGGGGAAGGCAGGGTATGACTGTGGTTTTGGTAGTGGATGGGGAAGGCCTGGTTTGACTGAGATTTTGGTACTGGGTGAGGAAAACAGGGTTGGACTGAGATTTTGGATCTGGATGGGCAAGGCAGGGTTTGACTGAGGTTTTGGCAATGGGAATGGAAACGGCTGTTACAATTTTTGTTTTAGTTCCCTTCCTAATGTTATTCCTACGGACTTGACTAAACGGGAAAACAGGATTTCACTGGTGGTTTTGGATTGAGGAAATGGAAGACTTGGAGCGGGAAGACGAGGAGAATATGAGCAAAGTCTAAAGTAGGTTTGAGTTATGACGTTCTCCGATGACGATAGTCGCATTTCAAAACAATTTCAAATTCTTCTGCATCCTCAAACAGCCACAATTTAATGCTTCCATGCTTCGCTTTTCTTGCGGCAAGAGATGTTTATTCAATGTTTATTCATCAAATATTACGAAGCACTTCAAGGCAGTGAGTGTTTTCACCGATTCTGAAACTGGAGAGGAAAAAAAAAATATGAAGACTTCCTGTCGAAGGGAGCAGAATGAAGATGTCGTCGCTATTGTCGGAAGGCATCCATCTTGAGCAGGATGCACAATTTTTTTTGTGCGTGCGCATTCTCATCTGACCGCGTTGGTTACAAACAACATCATCACTGGTCGCAATCGGTCAATGCCACAAAATCCCAACTTTTACAGAAAAGATTTGTTGTGGTGGCGTGTATTACGCTGTTGCTTGGTAACCGAAACTGCAATTTCACGTAGTCGAAAAGCTAAGAAATCAACAACGTGAGAAAATAAATTGGCATCCCCGGTGTGCCAATCAATTTTGTTCATTCACGCTTTTTTCCTCATTTCTTCGCATGCGATTACGCCGCCATGGCGACGTCGATTTAGACAAAATATCTCAATTTCTCAACGGGGCTACGGTCATCAAAACATGATCGGATAATGCTCCTATCTTTCGATAAACTTGTGAAAATAAGTATCTTCTTTGAAAACAGGCCAGCTTTTCAGAAGGCTTGTTTCGTAGTTTCTTTTGGTCTGTGATAAAATTTCGCAAACATGTTTTCATATTGGTACAGCATGGCCATTTTTATACTCCCAAGTATTTTCCAGGATATTTTCTTCTGTTTTCAAGTATTTTCCAATAAAATTATTAAGGTTCCTATTCTTTTTAAAGAACAAAATTAAGCATAATGGCCACATCAGATTTGGTCACGGGCCTAAACACCTACTGACGTTCTGCCCGGACTAACTAAATAAATTCGCTGAATTTATCATCTGTTGCAATAATTTGACATTTAACCGACTGCTTACCAAATTGTGATAAAGTTATTATTATTATTTTTTTTTAAGTAAACTGTAAAATTGTTTAGACCGACATTAAAAAGACACTCTGCCTTTAAATCTCACTTTAGGTATAGTTTGTAACATTAAAAACATGGGCTATGGTTCACTATTCCAAATCGGTATGTTGCAAGTATAGGCTACAACCAATGAAGGCAAACGCTTTTCATTAGAAAAGTTAAAAAGGTAGAAAGTTAAAGGTAGAAAGTTAAAGACGAAATAGCATTTTTTATATTTTTGGGACTCTTCGCACGAGTCTCTTGAAACAAATGGAAACAGAAGAATTTTTTTAAGAAAGAACAATTTTTTTGCAGGTTCAAAGTAAAGAGGACATTTTCAATTAATTCAATTTTTGTATGAATGAACAATTTCGGTAGGTGCTATGTCAAAGAGCAAGTCTATTAATAATTCATTAATACGTCCTAACAAGTTTAACTTCAGGGATAACGCATTTACGGAAATAGATTACTTACACATTCTACCCGTTTTAATTCACGACGTTATAAGACACACACACAAAAGTAACCTCGTTGAGAAAATTTTGTTGGTGAGAGGGGGGGGGGGGTGGTTAGTTAATGGAAATTCAAAATCCGAGAAATTCCCCTGTTGGCGAGGGTGTTTGTAAGGCTCTTGGGACCCTCCCTGTAAAAGAACTTATTTGCAGCAGCTTTAGTGCCTTTGGAAAAGTTTAAACGGTTAAGTTTACTTTAACCATGTTTTACCGCAACTTCAGATCTTGGTGGGGTTGGGAGGAAGGAGTGTCCCCCCCCCTCCCCCCCCCCCCCCATCCTTCCTCTCAGTCCCCCACAATTGGTGCACCCCTGCGGAGGAAAAGGCATTACTTCTAGGCCAATGGAGTTATTATCAATGAACAGTTTTTTAAAGTTTAAATACTTTAATAGGACGGGGCAAAACGTTAGGCTACATTGCTGTAATTTGTACGCAACAGATAGGCGTGTTTTGCCAACAAATTATGAACATAAATAATTAACTAAGAAAATATCTCATAACATGGATTCATGGATATTTATTCGGTATTCCAAGAAGCACTTGACGGGGACGTTTAATTTATTTTTTTTTAATTTATTTTAAGTGTGCTTTTTTTTTCTTACCAACGAAATGTTCCTGGCTCTTTGTCATTCGCCCGACTGTTTAATAAACATTCTGCTTAACAGTCACAACATACAACGCACACTACACCCACTTTGTGCTCTCTGACGTCATCCTTAAACAATAACAGGAGGAAAAAATCAAACGAAACATGAGCGGCAAGCGAAGGGCCTGGTGTCGGCATGGGCGCAGCCATCTTTCCTAATAACGCAGAGCGACTGGCATCTGCTTGCTCTTCGCGATCGCTGATTGGCTAATCGTGTGAAGCGGCCCTAGGCTGACATGCGTTAAGTTCCCAAGCGGCTCTAGGGTGACACGCAGCTAGGTTGGCATGCGCTCGTGTGCAATTCGTAAAGCGTTCCATCGTATTTCTGATTCCTAAACAAACAACTTCTTGCGGATTTTTGTTGAAGCTCTGCAAACCAAGCCAAAGATCCGGTGGTACAAAATTTTCTCTACGCGATGAAACGATAGGGCTCTAACGATCGTCAATTTGGCCCCCACACACAATCACTGACATGACCCATTTTAACCACAAACTGCGTTCACTGTCTGATCTTGGTAAGGAATAAAAGCATTCCTTGTTCACTGAAATTCGACAAAACAAACGCCCTTAACAAGAAAGAACCTGTATGTTTCACACATTACGAATCCACACACAAAATGCACACATCGCCACTCAAACGAAACAAAATTAAAATGTAATCCCCCTAACTCAAGCCAAAACGAATACAAACTAAAACACAATTTAAATACAAATTGCGTTCATTTTCTGATATTACAAAGGAATTTTATCGTTCCTTTTTTCCTGGAATTGGAGTTCAAATTATAGTTCATTTCGCTCGAGAAACTCTAATCCGTTTTTATTTGTGTGCTTTCACAGCAGTGAGTTTCATAAGGATACGAGCTATAATGTTTTTTTTCTAAACGGTGAAGCCGTTTAGAAAAAAAGTATTAGAGCTCGTATCCTTATAGAACTCACAGCAGTGAAAGCACGAAGCCGTTTTTTGTCCAGGTAATTCATTTTTACTTGGAACGCCTTCCGTTAGACAATGCGTCTTTAAACACGCGACAAACATATTGCGCTTTTCATCTCGCCAGAAACCACGGGAGCTTGAAACGTGTTTTCCTCTTTTGTCACCAGGGTCGCCCGTTTAATTCCTTGAGGTGTCGTCTTCGTTTGATTGGGTAATTGGTTACGTAATTAGGGTTTGGCTGCTGCAACCTACACACAATCAGGGCTTCCCAAATTCATTTGGTACTAATTTGAATCCCCAAGGTCGCATACAAACTAAGTCGAAGAAATTTTGTTTTCTTCAACTAAACGGTTTGAAGATAAAATCGTCTTGAATGTGCTGGAGACGCCTCCGCCTGCCACGAGAGTTCTTGTGGCGTTCTCGACGCGTTGTGCGTTCAATCCGTGTTTTTTGGTGGATGATGCTAAATTTTCTCGCTCGCTGGCTTTGTTTACTTTAATGCGAATTTGAGCGGTTGCTTCTCGCCTTTTATAAATTATTTATGTTTAGAACTGTATACCTAATAACATGGCAGTTACGCTGAAGGGGATGATCTTATCATGGCTCGTGGCACGAAGTATAATCTGATTTATATTTGCTTTTACGAGCAAACAATTTATTGTAAAAAAAATTTATTAATTATTAAAATTATTAATTATTAGAATTATAGAGGCGTCATTAATAATAATGATAATTTAGTTTAGCCACGAGTGTGGTTGGAATCAAGAAAGGCGAGCCTCTTACACCTGTTTGAATCGTTTCTATGAGTTTAATGAACTGTGGGGACAGAATTACGGTCTTTTGAGAAATCGAGAACGGTCAGCACTACCCAATAAGGTTTTAACGTACGCCGGGGAGCATGCCCGAACCATATCTTCTCTTAACGAGTTCCAAACGACGATTACTCTTACAGAAAAGAAAGTCTTCATGCATCCAGTCTCGCAGGCTAAACAGCCACTCTATTGAATGGCCTCTAGTGGCTTTATACGGTGTGGGATAATAAAAATGGCAAGTCGATCAACAAGAAATCTCGATCAATCTTAAAGGTTAGGTGGAAATCAGCACGCAACCTGCGCAGTTCCTAGGACTCCAGGTCAACTCTGAAAGGTTTCACTGTATCGCAAGTCCGTAAGCCAGGCAAACCCTTTGTAAACTTCGCTGTACCCACTCAATCGTGTCAATGTCACCAAGGAGGGATGGGGACCACACCTGACCTGCATACTGCAACAAGGGCTGCACAAAAACTCAAAATGCCTAAACGCTAATCCGTAAGTTCCCCGAGGTGAAGCAACGATTTACGATATCGAGTCTCCAAAAGGTCCTTGCCGCAATTAAATTATAAAAAAATTCTTCTACCGTAGCAGAAGATGGTGGATGGAGTTCTGAATGCCATATTCGATGGTGTTTTTACAAAGTGACCAACCCAAGATGGCTGCCGTGTTGAAATTTGAAGTTGTGCTAATAGTTGCGATTTTTGTACCCGAATTTATTATCCTCCTCCTCTATATATTGTTCTTCCGTCTCGTGTAAGAATAGGCAGATTTACAAGAGTAGCAAGAAGCAACTATACACGTTGATGCTTTGATTCCGTTCGCGATTGAGAAGCACTTGTTCTTTCAGGACGCTTCAGAATGGACGCGAGCAGCTCACGGCAACAGTAGAGGAACGTCACTTGAGAAGAAATGAAATTGGATCGCAGCGGAAGCTTGCGTGTACGATTGTAGCTTCCGGGTCGTTCCTTGGCTTTTCATGGAGAGAATTTAGTTTGTTATGGTGAACTTTGCGCTCGGCTTTGCGGGAAGAAACGAATTATTTACCCTCTTTCTTCTTTTTGTCACGTGAAGCGCCTCTGCCATCCACGTCCTGCGTCGGTCTAGCATGCAGAGACTGGACTTGGAGCACGAACGCAACTAACAAATTAGTCCAAGAGGACGCTATTTTCTCTCATTACATATAAAAAAAATGAAACTTATCATATCACACGGAAGTCACAGAGCGCTGCCCTTGCTTCTAAATGTTTAAAGGTACATTCCGCCTGCCTTGTAACAGCCACGCGAAATTACTATCGCATTAACATCCACGCATGTTACCATCGCATTGTTTCGCGAAACTCTGCGTAGTAATACAAGGTCAATTGAGATAGTAGACGAAACAGCATGATCACAAAAAGTGTGTTGCCGCACACCGGAAAGATTTTCGTATTTTAACATTTTTTAGGTAACATCTTGTGATTTTTCTTCGGCGATCTATTGGCATAAATAATTTTAATTTTACCGCATTGGTCTTTTAGATTTTTTATCTCAGGATAATTATTAGCAAACGATAATTATTAGCCAACGATTCAAAATTAGTACATGCACACACACAGATAAAACGTCATGGTTGTCGCGCAAAGGATCGTATAGTCGCAGGATGCTATTAAACTAGTTCCCAACATTCAACAGAAAATCTCTTAGATGCCATATTTTAAAACGGAATTTTACCAAGGGATTGACTAACGGTAAGTAAATAGACCTTTGGGGCCGTACTTGATGTTGAGGATCGAGAAAAATAGCGGTGGTAGGAATGTACCTTTAACGGCACGATAAACGAATTTATAAGTATGGACAACAGTGTTTTGAGGGAGACTTCGCTGAAATTTGAAAATCTGTTATTTTTTCACGCAATGAGGGAAACCAGTGTCCGCATGGATGGATTTCTTAATCACAATTCACTCTTGCTTCTGCAGTTTGAATGCAACTTACGTTGTTGAGGGCATGCCAAACCATGGATAGCCCGTGACAGTATATTTCTTTGACGCCAATATTTCTCTAGGTGAGGCCTTACTTTCCTGTCTCCAGTTTCATGGGTATAAACGACACATATCCCTTACTTACCTGGTGGAGGTGCGTTGAATTCTATTTTTTCCAATCCTGCAGTGAAACCATCCGGAAATCCATTGGCGAATGTTTCTTTGTTATTGGTTTGTTGTTTGTTTTCGGAAAGAGGGATTTCCTGGTCGTCGTCGTGGTGAATGCGAGATCGAGCCGAGGGGGAGGGCGAGTGGTGGTGGAGGGCATCGTGGTCGTAATTTGGATGCGGGTGGTAATGCTCGTTCAGCTCGTCTGCGTCTTGATGCAGGAAAGATCTACAAATATAAATACAAATAATTAGGCATTAATTTAGCCCGATTCTGTCTCAAGGCATTAACAATGGTCGAATTAACGTCCTTTTTAACGTCCTTTGGTTATCTAGGCACCATTTTGCATGGAAATACCGAATACCTTTTACATGCCACAATCGACTGGAGCCCTAGCACACTTCCGTATCCTTCTCCTCCCGTGTGCACAGTTAATGGTGGCAGGGCTAAGGAAAGGATTGAAGCCGGGACGTGCGGCTGTTTACACTGTTTACACTCAGCAATTTACACTTTAACAGACGTAAAGCAAACACACAAATCATACATGAAGATTCGGTAAGACTAATATGGATCTGTATTTCATTGAAATGTGGCTGGGACTTTTTTGTGTATGATTTTTGCCGTTGCGCTAATGTGTTTCATATAATTTGCAACAATTTTTGTAGATTGATTTTATAATAATCGGCCTTTTGAAACTTTACTAGGCTATACACAACTTGAATGATTGAAAAAACTTTATATATTTTAGCCTAAAGGTCCAGTGTTCGAGTCCCTGCTCGGGTGCCAAATTTGTAGTGGGTAATCCATGCTCAGT
>JAHWFP010098732.1:88484-100512 GCA_023313725.1 Lithobius niger | reverse complement strand
ATGCGTGCAGAGTGCACCGATCCTCATTACATATTAACAAAGAATTGAAAATTTCCATGTAAGTGACACAGGGTAACGGGTTGCGGGTCCAATGCAAGCGGAGCGAGAGGGTGTGTTATCGGATATACTAAATTTATTGTGTGACGTCATAAGGACTTGGATCAGGTTCCATGTTGGCTGGACGTTATGACAAGTAAAGTCGACGTTATTATACTTTGTTCCACATTATGTTTTCAGAAAACTGACTGTATGACGTTAAGTTTTCTTCCACTACGAATGCAAAACATCCGTAAACACCTCATTCGTAAACTCTAACAGTAACTATGTTGAGTCTACAAGTGTGATATCCACATGTTTTTGCACTCTTAGTGCAAGGAAACGAGTCGTCATCCAGTCAGTTTTCTGAAAACATAATGTGGAACAAGCTATAGTTCAGTCTGGTTCTGGATTCATCCCGACTTAGCTGTTTCTGCCTTAGCAGAATGAGTAGTACTTTTACCAAAACGCCACAAGGGTAAAGAAAAAGACCCATCAAATTGTTGCCGCCATGGGAAGTAGTAATATCAGAGCCGAAATGGCTGCCACCAAGTTCGTGTTCCGAACTGAGATCCGTCAAGCATAGGTGACAACCACCAAGGTATCAGTTAATATTGAGTGACGAGGAATAGGACGAGAAAACTGGTGGCAACCATTTTGGCTCTGATTATCATTACTTTTTGAACTAAAACTTAATGAGTCTTTTTTTTTTTATCTCTTCTTACCTACTATATCTTTGTGGGGTTTTCGTGTGATATTGCCTATTTTGGCTGCTATAGGGTCAGATGTTTGTTAACTCTAAGAATTGGATTGTGGACGAAAGAGCAGGGGTGCAGCAATAACTATAATGAGCCTTGATTTCTGATTGATGATCTTGATTTCTGCAAAATACGACACGTCATTGAGATTTTAGTTTAGACCACCCAAACACCGTACGGCAGCAACGGGATCCATCTAGATAAACTTAGTCGTACCAAATTCGGGTCTTTCGCGGTTTAAATCTTGGTGTTTGACCTCCATTTACTATATTTTGTACTGCTTCTAAATGTCAAATAACGATTAATTTGAGCCGGTTTTTAAACTCAAAGTAAATACTGAAGAAAACGAAAGAAATACTTCTACCTGCAGGAATATACATTTTTTTATTTAAGGATTTGTGCATTACTGGACGCTAGTGAATTTTTATTTACAAAAATTTTGATCTGATGGGATGAATTTTCCGGCCTTACACAGCAGAAGCAATAACGCCACATTCACTGAGGAGCATGCCGTTTAGCTAGCTGCAAGGAGCTCTGGAGAAAAAACATTAGCATCGTTTGTCAAGCCAATGCTATGAGAGCGGCTTTTCTACGGCCTAAAAAGCGTTGTGTTTGCTAATCCTTTACGCTACAAAGCGGAAAAAGAAAAGATTCCGCTTGCTGAAAACTGCAACATCTGCTAACAAATCCAAAAATATCGCTCAATTTTAGGCGTAAGAAATTCGTTTTCACAGTTATTAGCCTGATAAACGACGCTCATTTTTTTAAACTTCGTTTATAACCAGTGCCCCTTGCAGCTAGCTCAACGACCCGCTCCAAATGCGAGCTACACAGTGAATGTGGCGCTATTGTTTCTGCTTTACGGATCATTTTGACAGAAGCTTTCATAAACACATTTGTTCCCCTCTAGACAGCTTAACAATTTACAACACACTTCCCATAAGCTAAGTTTTTTTTTTTACGTATCGTATCCTCTTATCATAAATGTTTTATCTTTTTCACAGTAAGTAAAAAGCTGAGCGTTTAACCTTTACGCCAAGATAAGTATGTCGACTTGACAAAGGTGTTCAAACCGTTTTAAAATGTAGGGGGAAAAATTACCTGCGTGTGTCTGGTGCAGCTGCTACTGTTTCTATCCGACCGGAAGTGGCTGTAACTGTTGTGAATTCTAAAACAAAGAAGAAAAAATAAATTTGAAGTTGGGTACATGAGGAAAAGATATTGTGTGATTATAACAAAATCGTATTAACACTCTCCATGGTAGACGCATTGAAGTAGTTTTAGACATTGTCAAGAAGAGCACTAGCGCTCCGCCCACCAAGTTATTAGCTTTCACCTGAAGTGAACACAACCTCGTAACGTGTGCACTTCAGGGTGCATACAACTGCTTCTTTGTGCCGGAACATAGGCGAGTCTTTTCTGTAATAGACTATAATAAAAGTAGATGCGACATGGGTTAGGGAAGTGATAACAGTGGCTGGAGAGTGTTGGGTAAACGACGTAGAGTTAGTTACACCGGTGTGGACTAACGCTGTCGCTTACATGCAAAAAAGATGTCTGAATGCAGTTAATCTGAGGCTTATTGGACGTGGCCATCGCTTTTCGTGAGAAAGCGCTAGAAGTTCCTCGAGACGATTCTCATGTGCAAAAAGAAGGACGACACATCAGCAGCCTCCGATTTTCTATTTATGACGTATAGGCCTCCAGAAATCGAAAGAGTCAAAAAATGCAAAATTAGGGCTCCATGAGGCGAACTAGGAGAATATTCACAAATCCAATAGCAAAAATGTTGGATCGTGCTGAAACCACAGCTTAAAGAATATCAGCCAAGCTATTGTGGCTAAAAAGCCTATTGCCATAGATTGGGAAGTTAACTAGATGTTGCATCGTACCTCTTCCAAGCCTACACACCGCCCTGGCGATTGTTGCGACTACTAATGCCTCTCATGTTGTTATTGCCTCCGTGCAGATTCGCACGCAAAGCATTAGCAGAAGCATTAGAAGCCGCAGTTACCGCCAGGGCCCCACGTAGAACTGCAAGAAGTGAGACGCTATATCTAGTTAACTCCTAATCTATGATGTTGCTACCGAGAAAATAATGATTCATGGTAAAAGTGATGTTATCGGCTGTCTAATGTCTAACTGTTCGTATTTTTATTAGGCCGCTAAAATTAATTAAGTGGAGTGGTACTAAAAAAAATTGATACGTGCGGGCGGTTTTTTTTTTTAAGTTTTATTCGTGATTTTTTTAGATGCGGGCGATGGTTTTTTTTTGGGCCAAACAAAAACGAAACAATAGCTTATATTTTGACGTGGACTACAATATCTTTGTTTTAATGCCAGGATCAGCGCGTAAAAGTTGCATATTTCATAAAAGTCATTCTTTAGATCCAAGTTTTTAGTTGTAACATGCCTCTGAACGACCCTTAAACCATGAGCAATGGCTGTTTGCTGTGACGTTACCACGAGTTAGCCAATGAGGAACGAGAACAACGGCTGTTTGGCCGTCTGATTGGACTAGCCCAGTCACGTGATATACACGTCACATCAAACAGCCATGGCGCGTGGTGTAGATTCCTTTCTAGGCGAGCATGTAAATGGAGCAAAGAGCTGATGTGGTCATCGGCTCCAGGTAATGTTAGGTGAAAGTGCCGATGCGTAATCGGTACTTTTTTTTCCTAGACAATGTCATAAAAAACACTTCGTGCGCTCTCATACGTGCGCTCCTGAGAACCACTTCATTAACTTATAGTGGCCTTAAGTGGAGTTAGAAATTATCGGTAATTTTGAAGTCATCTGTCCTCAATATAGGCTGCCGACACCGTTGGAAAGAGGTCTTAATTTGTAAATTTAGACAAACTCAAGATGAAGTAACAATCGTCAAAATTCAGCAACAATCATCATCATTGATGAGATAGTGCAGTGTCACGCCATAGTGTCTACTGTATTGACGTATAACGGGATAGAGTCAAATGAGGTGGGTTAACGCAACGAAAATAGGTTTGCATGTGCATTTATATATTTTGACGCATAGTTTACATATTTTAGGCTCAGGTAAAAATAGTAATGCGTTACAAAAGTTGGAATCCGGCTGAAATCGAAGAAAACGAACCACCTCATAAAAATTCATTTATTTTGAGGAGGCTTTGAATTCGAAATTTGATCTTAAATAATTTAACAAATTGGTCAGCTAACTAACTCCTGATGGCTACTCCGCCGAATTCTATGGCTTTTGCACTTGGAGAACGAAGTACTGGGGAGGAATCAGCCACGTTGAGGGTTCTTTTTCTGCTTAAAAGGTAAATTCCCTCGTAGGAGTGGCGCGATACAAAAAAAATGTATACCGATAAAACTTTTTTTTAATTACCGCGATAATCGATAATATCTGGATAAAACGAATGTTGAGGCTGGAATAACAATTGAAAAAAAAATTAATTAAAAAAAGTCCTTGGCTGACGACAGTGCAACCTTCACGAATATGAATTGTATGGCACTCGCCATTTGGCCAATAGACATGAAAATTCACTTGCCATTGTCCAGCAACAGTACTGCTGCACATTTGGTTAGAGAGCCCTTGTAACTCCGCATGCAACATCACAAACCTTTGTTTCTAGCTATTACGGTTTCCGAGATATGACAATTTAAGCATCGGGGTTTGCACGATAATTCGATAAATCAGAAAAAGTACGATACGATAATGAACGAAAATTTTGATCGCGGTATTATCGATTATCGTGCCACCCCGATTCCCTCCCCTTAATTTTTTTTTTAGTTATTCCTTCTAAGGTCTATTAAAGGACCCTAGAAATAACATTTCAATAATTTGCAATGATTTCTATCGCGTTAGGGTCGTTTATATGAAATCAGCCAAACTATTCTTACAGTTAAGGGACCGATCATTATTTATCTCGGGGGGGGTGGGGGGCAAATAAACAAGTCCTGTAAGCTGGAGGGTTAGCGTAGAATCCTGGTCATTGTTAGATTGTATCCGTCATATTGTATTAGCATACAACTGAAACGAAGCGGCGGTAAAGAAGACATAAAGAAACTCCCATCGTAGCATCCGAGGACTTCGCATTTGGTGGATGAAGGGGTTGTGGGTTCTTTATTTGTATGCCTGCGATTTTAATTGTATACTCCAAACATAAAACAATTGGTCCCTAAACACCCAAATTGTAACCTATAAAAATGCAAGAGTAGTGTTAAGTGCTTTTAGGGTGAGGTGTGTTTGATAACGGCATCTGGTAGCATGAAATGGTAACATAAGTAAAAACGTAGAAATTTTTTGGTAATACTGTATAAAACGCCCTATTCAGCTGTTCCTTTTTCTAAATTTAAAAATGCCAATTCTTGTAATGTTCAAATTGAAATACGCATTCTTCTCCGTAAAGTGAATACGTCATCACCACGAATACACATAGATACCCAGAGATACAAAAAGCACATTCGGAAGTGGTTGTACCGTGCACCAGTCTTTTCATTTACAGAAATTTTGTTTAACTTAATTTGTAGGGTGATAACCCTTTCGGTCGCAAAGTGAGAAATTTCCTTCACGCTTCTAAATTAGGATTTCACCACGCGTGAGCAGCCAACGATATCTGAATTTTTATATTTTTTTTTTGTCTTTCCTCGAAATGTGTCAAAGAAATAATAAAATTCAGTTTTGAAAAAGTAAAGTATATAGGGAGAAGAAAGCGAAATGTAAGATTATGCGTGAATTTCAATTCTTTGTCCTTTCTTTTTAACTGGCAAAGTTGTTAGTGACTTTCTTCCTCCATGGAAATAGTCCCAAAACCGTCTAAATTATTTTCAGAAGTAGTTATTAATTCGTTTTGTTTCCGTTTCCTCCACGAGTGGATTTAAAAAATATATAATATTTATAGATTTTTTTCAAATAAGAATTGAACAGTTTAAGCTGTGACCTGAATGAAGAAATGAGAAGAAGAATAGAACGTGAATTGCTACGGCCATAGATTAGAAAGTTAACCAGATATACATCTCACTTCTTTCAGTGCTACGGGGGCCCTAGCGGTAGATGCGAATACTAATACCTCTCCTAATGCTTTCGCCTTCGAAGCAGCATGAAGGCAAAGCATTATCACAGGTATTAGTAACCGCAACTACTGCTAGGGCCCCGCGTAGCACTGAAAGAAGCGAGAAAGTTAATCTTCTAATCTACGCTACGTCTGGGAGCGCGTCAAACCTCCTAAATTGCAGTTGGGTGATAAACCGTTCTGCGATCAATTTTTTGACGTCTTTGGCACCCATCCCACTTCGCAAAGCGTTAAATTTCAGTCATTCTGGTTTTTAATTTTTTTTTTATAATAATAATTTGTTGTATCCTCAAAACAGGAAAGGAAATTTAGGATTTTATTCCACACGTTCATCCAATGCAATAAACGCATAACATTTCCCAATGGCAGGTTGGAGAGAATGCTAGGGGCAGGGTGATTACACTAATATTTTGACTAACGAGATCAAACTGGTTAATACAGCAATGGACGAAAGCAAAATGAAAGTGGGCGAAAGTAAAAAGAAGGACGAAACCAACGAAAAAAAAAGCTGTTTAAACTAGCGAGCCTGTGTTACGCACGGCGGGCCGAATGAATATAGGGTATGAAGTTTTACTATGTCCTTTCCCTCCCCCCCCCCCCCTCCTACCTCAATTTCCCTCATCACATGACATCCTTGGACTTCCATTGTAGCTTCTTTTTGCCCAATTCGTGATCGCACTATAAATTTCTATCACAGCTGGCCTTGTTACTGTCACTATAGCTTTCTAATGACGACAACAGATGGCGCCCTGTGCAAAATAGGTTTGCTAGTTTTTCAATAGTTTTGTAATTTGTTTTTCATTGTTGCTGAAAGTAGTCGATTGTTGTGCCGATTGTTGTTTCTACTGTGAAACAATTCAACTGGGGTCACGAAGCCCGCATTAAGAAATAAGTCATTTAATCGTGTCAACCCATTTTTTTAGGCCTGAAAATTAGAGATTTTGCGTGATTTTGAGTTTAGTGGAAACCCGTATCATCTTCGTTTTCATCATTTTCGTTCTCAGCAGCGAATCAGCTTTTGCACGGCATCGTTGCACGGTAGTAATGATTGAGGTGGTGCGCCGAAATTGTTGACTCCACGGTTGCCATGGTTTTCATGTGCCTAAATTGTTGCTCCGCTGCCGACGATGATGATGCACCCTACTGTCGTACCTCACCCTAATTGTTACACAGAAATTTCTCGATCATTGACAGAAATTTTAGGCGTAATTGGGTTTCACATTGATAAAATATGGCAACTAGGATAATTTCTCTTTTAATATTTGTAGCACGTTCCACGATTCATTGCGCTTGGCCGAGCTGGGACCTACGATCCGTGTCCCTCACCCATTGTTGTGACGTAAGCAACTTGAGTGCACATCGTTACGTCATTTACATAAAGTAAAAGCTTCGATTCTAATAGAGGTGCGAAGATCATTCGAAATGAACGGAGGTCGTGTTTAAGTATGCATCTGACACTATAAACCAACGTTTCACAGCTTAAGGTGAAAACAAAGAGGACTAAACAATAAGTGAAAGCCGAAAGTAAAATAGATGGAGTCGACAATTGATTAAGTCGAGCAAAGTCATCTACACTGCAAGCCAAAAGCCGGAAAAAAAGTACTGTTAAGAGCGGAGCTTGTAAAGTCGGTTACTAGATATCACCGACGACCAGACGTTCTGCTCGATCAAGAGAAAACGGGTTGGGAGGGGGAGAGGGAAGCGGATAGGGAACAGGAAGGGAGAAAGAGGGGAGGAAAGGGGGAGGGACATCATTTAATTCAACTACCGATCCAAAGTCGCAGAAAGGAGGAAGGGAAGTGGAGGGACGGGTAGAGACACAGGAGGGAAGAGGGGAGGGGGAGGATGAGTAGAAAGGGGAGTATTACGGGAGACAAATTACCGACTCAATGAACGTCGAGGCAACACCATGCGAAAACTGGGAAACAACCATGGGCAAAACAAAACCACGAATCGAAAAGAAGGAACATTACCTGTCAGACCAAGCACTGGCGTACCACCGCGAAAAAAAAATCCCCGGGCGAAACAAAACCCCAGGCGAAACAAAACCCCGGGCGAAGCCGGGTAAAGCTGGGCCGTTATAAGAACGAACGGTGTAGTCCAACTCTAGAGCGTACAATAGGGAAGGAAGGTGGGAAGCCAGTGTGATAATCCAATTAGTGTTACACTTTCCATCACCAGCTTTCTACCTGCCCACCCTAATGTGGGATCAAAGGTGGTTTCTACCGATCGTTCTTATAAAACGGTCCAGCAACAAACAAATTAATCGTGACCACGATTGCTGCCCGGGACGGCAATAGGGCAAGAAAATGATAGTTTTGGTGTGATTACTTAATGCACAACGGATCGGGGTTTTTTTTTTCCTTCCTTTACCTTAAAACTAGAGCATAAATATTTTGGATGAATATGAAATGGGTTCCACCCTGCTGCACTTTCAATCTCAACATCCTTCGGATCAAAAAGTCACTTATTTCGATGAAAACGCCCGGCTTGACATGTTCATTCAAGTTTTGCTATCGATTCATGGGGATGGCAAAAGAAAATCATCGGAGCGTCGTTTGTCTCCGAGTGGAAATGCGACTTTAAAAGCACGTTGGTGCCGGTTCAGCCGAGCGAGCAAACTTTTCCATGTTTACACGACCAAGCGCGGAAAAGTGACACACACAGCATGCTATGACGATTCGCTTGGGAGCGCTGGCTGCATTTCACTGCCTCCCTGATCATCCTTCCATGGCTTACAAATGGAAGAGTGAGTGCGTGCATGGTACGCCATTGTGCTTAGCAGCTTACTTAGCTTATGGGGGAGTGACTGGAAAATCGCTTGTAATATTTACATTACGTAAGTGGAAGTCTTTCCCTAGTCTTTTCCTTACAAAAAAAAATTGTGTGTATGAATAAATTAAGAAGCATTAGAATGGTTGTGGCTTTCCTGACTTCGGAGATGCAGAACTAGTTTTCCTTTCAGAAAATTACCGTTACAAGTTGCAGCCGCCATAGTTTCATCAGAGTTCGCAACAGTTTGTGCAAACCCATTTATGTTACTTTTTTGGACTTAAATGTTGGACTGCCTGAGCGGGGAATTAAACCCACAACGTTTGAAACCAACGACCGAAGTCCTACCGCTAAGCTGCTGACACGTCCTAACTTTTAGTTTTTAATTTATTTTTTAAATTAATTTAATGCTTGTGTGGCTGAACCGGCTCAGTTTTGAACATTACCAGATTTTGAGAGAAGAAATATCTGGTAAAGGGAGGAGTCAAGCCGGGGATTTTAACCGGGAAATCTCCAATCATCGTAGGGGGCCGAAAGATTGTCTAGAATTGGCCAGAATTGTTCCCATAGCCACTGAAGGAGCATGTTAGCCTCTCACGCTACCCTGGCTGGCAGTCTTGGCGGGGACTTTGCCAAGATCCCCTTTCCAGAGGTTCGACCAGATCCGCAAACCTTCAGCAACCAGACTGAGTTCTCTCACCACTCAGCCACGATAACCCAAAAAGGAAATATCCGCAGGCAGCATTTAACACGCATACATACACATATAACTAAGTCGTGGCTGGTTGGGTTCAATTCCCCGCTCAGGCAGTCTGACGTTTAAGTCCAAACGGCAACGTAAATTGGTTTTCATCCGCATTTATTTTAACCCTTCTCGAGCCCATTTGGCTTTTCGTCCTGTTTAACAAGGCAGTTTTTGGCATCAAAGATTCACCGTTATTCATAATGATCTATGGCATCCAAAGAATTACAAAAGTCCCCCTAAATTCAGATTAACAACGTTTTATAATATCCAAATATTTAAGCATTGACCAAAAATCACAACTGTTTACGATATATACAAAGATTCAGCTTCAATATGACTTAAGGTGTACAAAGATTGAAATATTCACCAAAGTTCGGAACGATTTACAGCATTCAAACATCCAAAGATTCAGCTAGATGCCTAACTTTTTCCAAGACCACTAAAAATCACGATTTACTGCATCCGAGTATTCACCAAAAGTGCACCACCCACAGATTCATCACATGGCAAATGAATACTCGAAGATTCGCCAAGATTCACACTGGTTTGTAACGATCAAAGATTCAAAGATTTAACTGCGCTCACAGTATTCTTTGCAGTATATACAAGATTCATAATGCTTTACAGTACCCACAAATTCAAATATTCTCTGAGATCTATACGATTTATGACTTTACGACGTACGACTCCTAAATTTTCTGCTAGCTAGTGCCCTTGGATGCACCGTTTGCAACATTGGTACGGTTTAGTCGCAAATATTCATACGTCACAAAAGTTAGGTTCTTCAATGACATATGTGCATGCATTTTGTGTTCGATCCTTCTTAGTTTTTTGTTTTGTTTTGTTTGCGGACTCGCGTTGGAGATAAAGCCCCCACCATTGGTTGTTTTCACCCTAGGTGACATGCTCCATTGAGCGAAGGACTCACTAGATACATTGGACAACATCGATGCATTTTGTATCCACTAGATTGAAGTGGCCACTCGCAAAACATCACGTGGTTGACGTTGCCAATTACGGCTCTTGACTGAGTGAATGTTTACCGCTTCTATCTGAGTGATTGTTCACAACGCCTGACTGATTGAATGTGTACGGCTCCTGAGTTAAGTTTACTGCTCCTGACTGAGTGAATGTTTACAGCTCCTGACTGAGTAAATGTTTACCACGCCTGACTGAGTGATTCACCCCTCCTTACTGAGTAAGCGTTTCCCACTCCTGACCTGGTGTATGTTTATCGCTCCGAAAGTTCTTTGTGAATGAATGTTTACCGCTCCAGACTGAGTCAATGTTTACCGCTCCAGATTGACTGAAAGTTTACCGCTCCTGGCCGAATAAATGTTTACGGCTCTTGGCTTAATGGATGTTTACCATCCTGACCGATTGTTTACTGCTCCTGACTAAATGAATGTTTACTGCTTCTGACTGAGTGAATGTTTATGCTCATGGCTGGGTGAATGTTTACCATTCTGGACATGAGTGAATGTTTACAGCTCCTGATGGAGTAAGTCTTTATGAGTCCTGTCTGAGTGAATGTTTATGCTCATGGCTGGGTGAATGTTTACCATTCCGGACATGAGTGAATGTTTACAGCTCCTGATGGAGTAAGTCTTTATGAGTCCTGTCTGAGTGAATGTTACGGCTCTATTTAGTATGTTTATTATTTTTATTTTTTATCAAAAAACAAGTTTTTTAATATAATGCTCACACTGGCACTCGCACTGAAAAAAAATTGAGGTGGCAGATTATAAGTGAAAGAATTGTCGGCACACTTTACATTTTTTATTAGGCCTTAAAGTACTAATAAAGTTAATGTCAATTTTAAAAAGTATGGGGAAATAAAGAATGGAATAAGCCAGTGTAAACAGCGTCAAATAATATCAGGTGCACATGAAGGACAGGATGATTTAACATAACTGTTTCTATATAAATCAAGATGTAATGGAATCGTGTGGTACGCATGACTGAATTGTGTATGAATGACTGTCATTCCACAAAAGGAGTTCTTATGAGTTCGGTTCTACCAAGAGGGGTATAAAAGAGAACTAAGATGCTGGAGTCTCTATGGTATAACTACACCGCGTTCCATTTCTCATTCTATGTTATGCCCCATGCTGCCATTGTCGAACGAATTGTCATAATTATTTCACAGATAACCTATGTTAAGCAAGACACTGTGTAGGTTTTTAGCTCATTAGTATACGTTTGAATCACAGGGGGCTTGTCGTCCGTCGCATGGATACAGCGTCTATAGAGCAATGACACGACGTAGTATTATTGTATATAACTCTATGCTGGAGCCTTGATGGGTTAGCTACAAGGGGCACTGCAGAGAGAAACAGAAGGGTGTCATAATGAAGCCGATGCTGTGAAGAGTGATTTCTTAGACATAAAACGCACGATTTTTGTTGTTGGAGAAAACAACGTTATTTTAAGCCTAAGAAATCCGCTCTTCCGTAGTTTTCCCCTCCATTTTTATGTAGTGCACCTTGTAGTTATGCCCTCCAAAACCCATACTGGTGCTAATATGGCGGCAAATGTCACTGCTCTATACATTTAATGAAAGGGGTGAAACCAGCCAGAAATCATATCTTAGAACAATTGAGCGTTATTATATTTTACACTTACGCGCTATTATCATCAATGGAACTCGCACTGCACGTCTT
>JAHWFP010098732.1:73114-88084 GCA_023313725.1 Lithobius niger | reverse complement strand
CGTTTCGCTACTGTATGCCAAGGCCGACTTGGGTAGAAATCGCACATGTCATCTGCAGGCTTCAAGCCGATTCTTGCACGAACCGCTTGAAGCCTGCAGGTGAGATGTGCGATTTCTACCCAAGTCGGCCTTGGCATACAGTAGCGAAACGCGTGCCTTGCTTCAAGGACGTTTCCACGAGATGCCGCGAGCCTGGACTAGCCGTGGTACGAGTACTATTATTCAAACTACAGGGGTTTGTCGTCCGTCAATCGCGTGCCGTATGGATATAGAGTAAGTACCGGGAAGGTAAGGTTCTCAGCGTTACTTTGACCAAATAAGATTCTAGTGGTAGTCGAATCAACTGTCGTGGAGCCGGGAAGTAAGATCCGCTGCATTTCTTCCAGACGGCAAGAGGTGGAATACGAAGGAAGTGTTGCAACAGGGATACTCCATGGTTCTATTTACAAGCTTCTATACAGGATTTATTTTGTGGAATTCGTCTATTCTGGAACAGGGTCTTAAACATTCAACACTCTTCATTTCTAACAGAAGTCTTAAACAATCAACACTCTTCATTTCTAATAGAAGTCGTAAACAATCAACACTCTTCATTTCTAACAGAAGTTGTAAATAATCAACACTCTTCATTTCTAACAGAAGTCTGGGGCATCAGCCATTTTAATGTGGCACTATCACCGACTGAAAATCGTACGAAAATACCGTGGCGCCATCTAGCGGTGGTGACATTGTAAACTTGTACAGCTTGTTCCCAAGGTGCACGAGGATGTGCCAAATTTTCACTTAATAATTAAGGAGGCACTTCATTAATTTGTTTCGTTAAAATAAATGGCGTTGTGCATTCCTTCGCTTGGTGCAGGCAAGTGCTAGATAGAACTAGATAGTGCTAGATGTTGCCACATTCTGCACACTTTCAATCAGTGATAGTGCCACTTTAAGTTTTGGGGCAAACGCCCTCTGAAACTCTTAAACAACTTCAAGCAAATCGAAAATAAATATAACTTGCCACGATTCACTCACTGTAGCAGTTTTCACAGCACCACAGACTGTGAACGACGCTTGAGGGCACCTACATCCTTGTTTTTCATATTTTTAACAAGTCAAGTGTTTTCATTAAGCCCCGCCTCCTCCCCCCCTCATGTTTCGGAACTAATGGGTAAAGTTTTACTATTGCCAGAGTACACTAAACCCAATCATAACTTTAGATTCTGTAATTACAGGTTTGTGCAGGAAATGTCGCGTCATTACGCAAGACTGCAGCTCACTTATACCTCACGTGCCTAATCCTAGCCTACTTCGTCAGCCAAAAAACGAGTTAAGAAATTAGCCAAGGTAGCAATTAAGTCTTTCATGATGTAAGACTCATAATGAAGAAATTCAGGCCTAGTGCCATCCTCTTAAGCTACAGCAAGAATAATGATAGCAGTGGTTACTGCATTCACTTTTATGGTTTTTGTGTTGGGTTAGTCTTTGCATGAAACCTGAAGCTGCAGGTGTTTAAAGCAAGCACCGTATAGATATAACCAAGGGTTGATAAATTTGAAAGTGAGGAAAAACCAAACTTACTAGGGGACGCTATTACCAGTGCAGTTAATGACACCTAGAGGGAGCCGTAGTAGGGGGAAATTATTTGGCCTGGCCTTTCTTGGTATCTAAATTTGATTGCTTGTAAAGTACATATTAAAGCAAATTATTAAAGAAAAATAATCACACGCAAAAATATAGGCTTAATCCAGCCATCCGGTATAGCGTGGCGACATCTAGTAGCATGTCGGCAAACTACTTTCATAGCCCATAGTGCATGAGGGAACCAGGGACGTTCGACCGTTCTATTGGGTGGTTCACTAAGTATTAAGCAGCAGCGCGAGAAATAGTGCAAGATTTAACACCAAATCTCTGACGTCACTGCCCCCATTGCGCACCATTTTAATGATTTTTCCATCTCATTGGCTGTTGATTTTACCGTTGAATCGACACAAAATTGGGTTAATTAACGAACGCATACTCATCATCAAACGCAAGCCGGACCGCTCCAATATAAATGGTTTTAAAGTGGATTACGCTACCTAAGTCCAATCGACAATGGGACTGAAAAATCGCAACGTACGTTATAACATGTCATCAGACGGAAAGCACCGTCACAAGCGATCATCGTAAAAGCATGTCATTTGTTTTGGTTTCGAAGTAATTACCTCACCAACTCTCATCTTCGGTAATCTTATAAAAAAAACTTCGTTTTTTAATAATGTGTATTTTAACGCTAAGTAAAGATTGTTCGGTCAGATATTTCATAATTATTCATTGATTTTGTTAAAAAAAAAACTACTGCTATCTGAAACGAACCTTTTTGTTGGCTTCGAAAAACCAAGTGTCATCCCCTTCGAGGATTGGTTTGGGAGCCAAGACATCACCAAGTGAATCACGCTCGTGTCTACTTTACCACGAGAAATAAGCCTCAATAAATCCCAACGTGGTCGAAATTCAAATTGTGGAAATATAAAGGGAAGGAGCAGAGATAAAGAAAAACTAAAACTTAAAGGATGAGTGTCCACCAATCATACAGAGAAAGATGCATCCATGATGTTTTCATGATATTGACCATCTAAGTAGGTTGCTACATTGGCGGTCTTTCCCTGGTTGGATGATATCACTACTTTCAAAAGCAGACCTTTTTTTGGCCAAATTGTTCGCGTGTGAGTCTGCTCCGAAATCATAATGTTTTTTGGTTTCGCATTATTTTCCAGAATTTCCCATCTCAATTTACATCGCTATTGTACGAATCGTAGTTCAGAAGTAAGCCTACTGTGATAAATAATCTTATAAGGCCATTTCGGGTTTATCCTGCCTTACATGTTCAAGTAGCCCCACCCCTCTCCCCCTCCCCCAAACGACCACTATATAGCAGATTCAATAAAGCGAAAAGCTATCCGCTGCCTAATCAGTAATCAGTCATCTAAGTGGAACTAACTGCCAGCATTGTTAAGCCGTAGCCATGGCCAGAAAAACTGTCCGGCCTGATGTACAACGATTTGGGAAGGGGAGGGGGGGGGGTAGTAGATTAGGGCCGCAAACGAAGCAACGTTGCTGAGGGCGTTGCTAAGCTACGCAGGCATGGTCATCAATACAGCCAGCCGGTAGAACATGGGTTTTCATTGTAGGTGCCGATATCATTTGGCAGGTAGTGACGGTTTTCCAAAATAATAATTTAAATTTTGCGTAGATTTGCGTGACAAATATTTAATATCTTTAGAAAAAAATTTAATTTCAAAGTTATCTACCACTCAGTTAAACTTTTTCCCTGCGATTGGAATAGATAGCGACACGTTCGTTTATCCAGACAGTGTTTCAAGGGAAAAGGAGCGACAGGTGCTTTTTTTTTTTTTTTTTTGTAACAATAGAGAAAGGAAATAATGTGTAAGTGGCTGTAACTATCGCCCTTGGCTGACAGAAAGCGGCAAAAGGACAAATCAATCGAATCAGTGGCGCTTTCAGCCGCCATATTGTCCAATCTAGTCGCATATTCTAGTTTTCATCCAAGGGCCGGCTAGTAGTCGAGTACAGCCCTGCCGGAGTTTTTCATGCATTATGGACGCCAAATCTTAACGATAACCTCTGTTCAATCTAGAGTGGTGAATGGTAGAATTGGGTGTGTTAAAAAATTCCCTCCTTATGTACAAAACAGAGTTAATTTTATTATTCAGCTCTTCCAGGGGTGCTGCCGGGAGTTCCAGCTTTTTTAAAAAATTTTTTCACATTCCAACTTTTCATTTTTATCACATTTTTCACATACCTGCTTTTCACTTATTTCCCACATTTTTTCACATACCGGTACTTGCTTTTCATTTTTGTATCACGACTGCTTCGTTTTTATAATTATCACATCAGTTTCACAATTCTTTAATAAAAATTATTCTTTTCCAGTAATCGTAGTAATTTCTCTGTAATTTCACTCAACAGAGCGAAAGGTAATTTAAAGTGACTCTACCTGTAAACCAACCAATTTTTGTTTTCATTTTTTCTAACCACAGACATTCCTACGTAATCCGGGCCCAAAAACAGGGCGGATAATTTGATTGTTTTTACTTCGTTTGTGCGTTTTGCCTTTTTTTCACACCAACGCTCGTATTTTTCACATTTTTCACATATTTTTTCACCGCTGGCCATTTTTCACATTTTTTCACACCGGCAGCATCGCCTGCTCTTCTCGTGTCGTTAGGCACAAAAGCAAAACCACCCAAATACTGGTCAATGTCCAATCCCTTACGCTGTGAAACATATCAAGGTTGTAAATGGGAAAAGAAACGGTAAATGGGTGGAAACCTGGCGGCCTTCTATGGACGGAAACCTGGTGGCCGTTTATGGGCGGAATCATGGTGGCCATATCTGCACGGAAACCTGGTGACCGTCTGTGGACGGAAACCTTGTGGCTATATGGGCGAAAAGCTGGCAGCCTTCTATGGATGGACACCTGGTGGCCTTCTGTGGGCGTTAACTTGGTGGCCTTCTAGGGACAGAAACTTTGCAGCTGTCTATGGGCGGAAACCTGTAACCATCTACGGACGGTAACCTGGTGGCCATCACTGTGGACGGCAACATTACGTCAGTCAGTCTACGTGCGGAAAACTGGCGGCGTTCTATGGACCTAGTAACTATCTATGGACGGAAACCTGGTGGTTTTCTATAGATTCTATGTGCCCTTCATGAATTAACTATTACATATTTTGGTACAAAACTCGTTTCGTGAAATAATTATTAGGCTTCAAGATGTGAACAAGCAAAGAAATTAACATTTTCAAGCATTGGAGTCCAACCCCAATGGATATGACGGTTGTCCCCGCGGGGGGGGCCCCGCCCCCCCCCCCCGCCCTCCGAAGGAAAAAATTGGAATTTCGTGAACCTAAGGGGAGTGGTGCATTTAAAGACTAAAAACAAACACACAAAAAACTTTCTTTAGGAAACAAAATTCTCCACACAGAAAAATTGCTATGAAGAGATCAAACCATGCCTCGTGGGGACCCACCCCTGTTTTCAAGTGAAAAAGTTCAAAAAAAAAATACATAATAAGTTGTAATTTATTTTTTGTTTCTTTTTTTTTTCTTTTCTTTTCTTTGTTAAGTGGGTAAATAAGTAGAAACAATCACTGCGTCATAAAAAAATTAATATTTTTAAATAATACGTCTTTATTTACACTTGGCTATTTTTACGCTGTTGACAGTTGCACACCCGCCCCCCCCCGCCCCGCACCCCTTCAGCCCGGGGATGTTTAATTGGGCATTGAATGCATACAGAAAATTTGAAATGATTCTGACAATCGGCTCAGAAATTATCGGGGAAACAGACAGACAAACAACCAGATACCAACACATGACAAAACTCCTTTGCTTTGTCTGGCACTTCCCGTCAGTAAAATCGCTTACCACACACTATTAGGGCGCGTTTATGGCAACGACTCGACTTTGCATTCTAGTAGCTAGAATTTAATCGCGATGGCAACTTGAACTTTGTCGTTACTATGGCAACAACACTACCTGGACTTGCTAAATCCACGGCATCCTTTTCCAAATGCGTGCCGTCTTGTAATCCGTGGCAATAAGGTAAAGAATTCCTCCTAAACAAAAAATTTTCTAAGTACTTCTGAACTCAACCTAATTGACTGTTTTCGATGCGAGCCAGAGGAGCTAAAACCGCCGCCATGTTGGACTTTCAGATGATTTCTGTAGTTCTAGCTGCGAGGTTGCAGCGGGAGTAGTTGCATAAACGCGTCCTGAACCCCTTACGAATATACAGCGATTTTGACGTTGTTGGCATGGGGTAACGCGTCAGATCGCTTGAAAATGTTGTTTCGTCTGTTGAAAGCTTAACACCTGCCACTAAATTCAGCGTTAGCTCCTACGCGGAGCCACAATAACGCATTATTCGTTTCCAAGCGAGGAAAATGCTGTTTGTTGTTACCGTTTCTACACAAGCATAAAATCATCTAAAGAAACACCTGCTGACATTCAACAAAAAGCCGTTTAAAAAAAGAACACTAGTATTTTTGTGTGATATACGCACGTGCATAAGCCAAGATGACGAAAAGCGTCCTGACGAGCGAGAGCGCCGACTTCTCTTGGTGGGGCATCATTATTGTTGTCATAACGACGAGCGTTGTCACGGGTTCGTTGCTGGGCGATAGGCAGAAAGTGATAGAGCCAACAACGATTGCCTGTTGCTAGCTTCTTCTACTTCTTCTTCTTCACTCCTCCGTCTTATCTCCTTGTTTCGCGAATAAATTCTTTTCTCATATTTAGTTTCGCTTTCGTGCGTTTCCCTGCGTCGTCGGCGCGCCGGGTTTTCGCCCTTGGATTTTAGGCAGCCAGTCTTAACGCCGTCCGTCCTTTCGTTCCGCATGGTTCGTTTTTTACTGCACGCCCTGATTGCCGCCGTGTCGTCGCGTGCCACTCTCTCTCCATCATTCTCTCCTTTTTTTTTTATCCCCCCACCCCCCCTCCCCCAATACACTCCCACGCACGGTTAGGCTGTCCCGAAGTTGCCGCCGGGCAGCCGAACTGAACTAACGATAGCAACCTTGTGTGCGTGCCCGATCGGCGAAAGTGATATAGGCCTACCGACTGCAGTTTCGGAAAATTGACTTTCTGTTTGTTTCGGTTTAGTCGCCGTCCTTGCTGGTGTTGGTTGTATAGGTGTAGGTTTTCTCGATTGTCGCGGATTTGCCTTCTAAAATGGCCGAGTTTTATGTTGTAAAAAAAAAAATTAAATAATTGTGATGTTCACGTAGGCCTAAAGCACCCTATACTTTGTATTTCTGTATACAGGGGTTGTTCCCTTTAAAGGGGATCGCAACTTGCCACCAAATGACAAGCTACAGCACATAAATAAACTTTTTTTTTTTATGAAACAAACACGCCACGTGGCTCCTTACTTACCGAGTGTAAAGTTGGTGCGCCCACGTGCACCAGAGAGCAAGCGGTAAAGTTAGGCCTAACGATATCACGGGCGCTTTTTTTTCCAGTCATCGACCGTTTTGAAACGCAGATTTTGAACCGCTAGATGGGCGCCATCTAGTGACAGTGATATCGTTAACCTTGACCACTTGCTCCCTGGTGCACGTGCACGGACCAACTTAACATTCAACAATTAAGAAGACACGTGGCTAGTTTGTTGTGTAAAAAGAAACCTCTCTGCGCATTCCTTCACTTGTTGAAATCAAGTGCCACACAGAACCAAATAATGGTAGACGACGCTAGATGCTGCAACTTGTCATTCGATGAATAGACACCTTAAGTCAAGTTTTCCTTTAGTGATTCTTTTTCTCCCCAAATCGGTTCGATCAAGCTTCTACATTCATTCTAATTGGTGTAATTATCGTATTTGGTTTGATTGATACATTTATGTCGGCAGAGTGAACCGAGGACGGAATTCTTGTTTAGATTCGGCTTTGTAGTTCGATTGTTGCAATTGCAAACCGTTAATTGCACGTATGGCGTGTAACCGTCGGTTGTAAACAAACAACGTGAGTGGTGGACAGCGTCTGCACGTGATCTCGTTAGATTTGTGTTATCCAATGAGTGTGAACCATCCAACCTTGGGTAATTCTTAGCAAACGTGTTATGAATGTTCGCGGTTCAATGGAAACAAACGTAGTTTCAACCCCTAGTTATAGGCTAAGTGATTTAGTATTTAGTATGGTGAATTCCTGTAGTGTATATGGGTCGCAGTATACTAATAGCTTAAAACTTTGACCTGTCTTGTGTAAAACTTTGACCTGTCTTCTGTCAACTGACTTTTGTAGTCGAAGTCAACCTTGTCTGTTTTGGTATCAAACGTGTTTCCCAAATATTGAACAGACTTGTAAGACTAATTGTATTAAATTTCGTTCAGCCGGTGGTCTAGTTTTTAAACTGTTTCAACTCTCACGGGCCGAACACTATATCGTTAAATAAATAAATAAATAAAAATAAGTAAGTGTACGAAAGAGGTTGATGATCAAAATGAAGTGAGTCAACTTCAGAGACACCCCCCCCCTTTCCGTTCTTTAACTACATTCGCTTCTGCGAAATATTTTAGGAATAGGTCTTAAAAGCCCCATTGCAGAAAAGTGTTTACTATACCACCTTTACTACACTAAACCCGGCAGCCGCTGTTGACTTGTAGGATTAAGGGAAGTTTCAATTCACGGTTCACGAAAGCACACAGAAACATCCACGCAACTACATATATTTCAAACCCGCTGCAAGAAATTTGTGGGTGCCCCTGCTTACTCGGTTTTATACTTTCTGTAACTCAGAGTTGGACTGGGTTACTTGTTTGGTGACCCTGTCTGATCCAGTAACTTGAATTTTCGGTTTGAACTTGAGGACTTTTCAAGAAATTCAAGACTTTGTACCAACCCTGTCAGCACTTACCAGGGTTATGCTGTTAACCGAAATTCGGTTTCGATCCCGGTTAGGCCTCTAAAAATTAAGTGGTTCTCAGGAGCGGATGAAACTTTTTTTTATAACATTGTCTAAAAAAACGTACCAATCGCGCTTCAGCACTTTCACCAAATATTGCCTGGAGCCGATGACCACATGATCTGTTTTCTCCATTCACATGATCGCCTAGAACGAATCTTAGGATCGTCAGAGACATGTCACAACTAAAAACTTGGATCTGAAGAATGACTTTTATTAAATGTGCAACTTTTGCACGCTGATCCTGGCATTAAATAAACAAGCAAAATTAACAAGAAGTCACAAGAACAACAAATAAGTCACAAGGAGTCACAAGAAGTCACAAAGTAACTGGTTAACAAGGCAAACAGTCACCATTTCGATAGCGTTGCCCATATTCTAAACACAGCATCCACGTTCCAGATTCTCCGTCATCCAATAGGCTGGTGTAGGTCACGTGATCTGGTTTTAGTTATGAAAATTCGCGGCGCTACTGCGAATAGTGTTGTTCGATTATTAATTTACTAATTTAATTTAATTTTTTTTTTATTGCTCGAAGATTCTACGCCGGTGCTGCCGGTGCTAGGATTTGAAGAGGTGAAAAGGCGCCTTTAATGCCGACTATTTGGATTTTGTCAACCAGAACTAAGTTCGTCAAACTATCTTACTAAACTGATAACGTCACTATCCAAGCCAGTAAAGTCAATCAATCTAATAAATACGTGTCCCGTGAGAGACAGTCACCACGCAGATTGAATTAGAACCACGTACCGGTTGCGTGGTTACGCGCACGTGCAGATCTTTGACCTCGCTGGATGAAAAAATGGGATGAGCAGGAAGATGAACGAACGAACGCTGCGCTCACGCCAAGTTGATCCGGAGATGAAAATCGGAAAGAGATGATGATGATTAGAGTGAATTTATTGAAGCAAAAAAAGAAGAATGCTATTCTAGCTAAACTACTTTCGTCACAGAATGTAGTGGAATGCCACATAGTGCCAAAGGATATATTAAAGGTACATTCCTCCCAGCGCCATTTTTCTCGATCCTCCACATTAAGTACGGCCCCAAAGGTCTATTAACTTACCGTTAGTCTTTCCCTTGCTAAAAATCCGTTTTAAAATGTGGCGTCTAAGAGATTTTCTGTTGAATATTGGGGAACTACATTTAATAATAATAATTATAATGTTTGTTGCTATAGCAACGGGTCTGGCAAGGACTGGAGAGTCACTGACAGCCAGCCGCAATTACATGTAAATACAGTGTACAATAAACGGCCAAGGAATTGATGATGGTAAGAGGTTTGGGGACACGAATGCCTTACCACCAAGGTTAGACCTGCCAGGGACTCAAAGGCCCCCGATGGCATTGCCAAACGTGCAGGACATGGGAAGGGTGTGGAAAATGTTAAAAGCCCCAAAATGATGCTGTATAATATTTACTGTATCCTGGACGTATATGATCCTTTGCGCGCCTACAATAACCTTGAAATTTCAACTGTGAGTGCGCATGTACTAATTTTAATCGTTTGCTAATAATTAATATGAGATCAAAAATCTAAAAGACTAATGCGGTAAAAATTAAAATTAATTATGCCAATGGATCGCCGAAGAAAAATTATAATATACTAGCCTAAGAAATTTTAAATTGTGATGTTAAAATACAAAAATCATTCCGGTTTGTGACGACACAGTCTTTAACTTGATGCTGTTTCGAGGAACGCAGCTACTATTTCAACTGACCTTGGCGATGGTAACATGCGCGGAGGCGATCTGCGCGTGGCTGTTATAAGGCAGGCGGAATCTGCCTTTAAAGAAAATATGTCTGCGTCAGCGTTGTACCTTCAATAGCTATCTCTCCAGATAGATGCCTTCCTCGTAGCCAATATGGCGTTATTGTCACTGCTGCATTAAAGCTTCACTTAAAATAGAATAGTTTTGCTTCATTTAGTACTACCAGGAGTGCTATAACGCAGTAATATCCAATTTTACGTAGCAAAATTGACCCTCTCGCATTCCGACGCCATGGCTTGATACTGAGAGACGTCAAGCCATCATTATCTCCAAATAATTGTGCCCCATATTTAACCACCACTCGAGTCGGTAATTATGGAGTTTAAGCGAACCACTCCAAATCACTCAATTTTTTTACTAATCGACGCATATAAATAAATAAATATCAAGGTTTACCACCTGCTGGTGGATGGTTGCCGGAAGGGTTCTGAGCCACTGACATCGTACCATTTCGCATGCGGAGGCGGGGGAGGAGGAGTTTCTTATTTAATGGTTTCTCTTTAGAAAGTGGGTGAGATCCTCGGTGAGGAGCTCCCGACGGATCCCACTCTCTGAGTCCATACACACCGTCCTTGAGCGAAGAGCATTCCAAACTGGGACAACACGAACTGCAAAAAAATTTCTTCTGCAGTCAAGACGCGATTTCTGGACAGCAAGTTTCCACGGGTGGCCCCGAGTTTTGCCACGGGTGGCCCCGAGTATCATCATCCTCTTGCCAAATCACATTAAAAAACTGGGGGGAAACATATTTTAAGGTGTAAAAAAAAAACATTAAAACCACGTAAACCGACAGTTACGATCGTGTTGAAGCGCCGGCTATATCGCAGGAGACAGAGTAACGAGAAAACCTGATTTGCATTGCAATGAAAGGAGACAGAAATTACCAAACCTAACCTAACCTACCTAACCTAACCTAACCTAACCTAACCTTACCTAACCTAAAAAAATAACAACAAAAAACGCAGACAGCATAGTTTGGAACATTACTTTCCGTTTTTGCGATGCCAACTTTTCGCGCTACTCTGAATCCCGGAACACGGCCGCCGCTATACACGGCCGGGCTCACCGTGTTACGTAGTTAAAAAACGTGTTTGAAGAGCTAAAAAACTTTTTTACATAACCAAAAAAAAATTTCTTCCTATTTTTGTGACGTGAAATGAGAAGAGGATGAAGATTTAGGTCGGTACGTACCAAAATTGATCGATTTATCGTGGTTCGCTTAAACTCCATAAATACCCTCAAGTCCATACCCCTGCCGCAACTTGCCAAATGAGTGACCGTAATGACTTTTGCGGAAAACGTTCGTTAAAAACTACTCTATGTAGGTTTTCACAGTAAAACAACGTGTAAAATGTAAAATTCGTGCTGCGATTGCTCCAAGTAAACGTGAACAGGGACGCAACAGAGGCGTAACAAATTTTGGTCATTCATAACAAAGCCAACTTGATCGAAATTGTGCATTTGGTCACCTGGTTGCAGACCCAGGCTGGCCCTTGTGGCGTTGCCTTCATTCTGGCCATATGGGATGTATCCACTCTTCTTCAAAATTTTCCGGGTTAAAAAAAAATTTCCCATTTTTTTCCCTTCATTAAAATAGTCTTCTTTGAAATTTTTCCTTCATTTTTAACATATTACTAAATTTAGATAACTACTTGAGCAGAATATTAGTTAAACGCATTGACGAAAACTAAATAAAAATATGTTTTAAATATTTAGTTTGCATACATTAATTTTAAATATTTTCGGTTCTCGCTATTTTGGTTGGGAATGGAGTGACTGGACACGGGGTCAAGGAATAGTAAAAAAAAAAAAAAAAAAAAAAAAGAACCAGACACCGCAATTCAGGAAAAATGCAATCCTGAAGTGAAATACCGAATTTCGCAGTTTTTTCCCCTTTTACCGTGTTTTTTGAATTTTTCCTCCGTTTGAAGAGCGTGTTTTCTGTTAAAAAAGGAAAAAGTTCAAGTAAGTGGAAGCGCTGTGGCCTGGAGCCGAGCGCAGGTTCTGTCTTAAGGCCTCTCCAGACAGAAGAAAATTTCGTGCGAAGCAATGCGCGATTACGTGCCTACAAGGTCAAAATTGCTACAATCGTATGGTTGGTGTTGCGTTAAGGACCAATATTGAAGTCTTTTTTACACCATACTGCGACTCCGTGCAGCCGCGAGCAGCCAGTCTGGTTAGGGCTTTAGTCGACAATGTGTTCCAAACCTTCGCAGTTAAGAATGCTTCCGGTGATTGGCCGACGCTGGTAACGCCAACATGGCGCTTGCTAACTCCCTGTTCTCGGTCTCGTCTGAATAAAATTCACGAGAGGCCATTCCTACAATCTAGTACCAGGAGGAAATTAATAAAGCATACGCAGTATGCTCCATTACGCAGTATGTTTCATTTCCTCCTGCTAGTACTTATTTAGTTTATTTAGAAATTTATTGTAACGTCTTATGAAGAACATAACAGCAATTTCATATTAAAACGCAGATTAAAACAACAATTTTGAAAACAGATGAAACATGACGGGCACCTGATGCCCACCGTTCTCGCCTCTGATCTCGCCTGAATGAGATTCGTGAGAAACACATCATTCACATCCTGTCGTAGTAATCAATTTTGTAGTGTGTGACAATGCAATGCTTATAGGCCTATTAAAACAGGTTGCCACAAATGTGAAAACGCTGTATATCTTAAAAGCCACGCGAACATCAATTTATAAAATCGAACAGCTATTGGAAAATTAGTTCAAACTTTTGCCTGTTATGGGATAAATTTTGAAAACAGTATCATAGTTTAACTGTAGCTGTACGAGTTTTATCCCGATCGTCGTACTTAAAAGGACATTCCTTACAGCGCCATTTTTCTCGATTCTTAACATCAAGTACGGCCCCAAAGTTTTATTTACGTACAGTTAGTTAATCCCTAGCTAAAAATCCGTTTTAAAATGTGGCGTCTACGAGATTTTCTGTTGAATATTGGTGATTTTATTTACTGCGTCCCGCACGTATATGATCCTTTGCGCGCCTACAATAACCAATCATTGCTTCCGGTTGTGACGACACAGTTTTTGAGTCAATGCTGTCACGTGACCCGCAATTCGTCTACTATGCCAGACGTCGTTCCGCGTCGTTCACGTGATCACAGGAAGACGAGGGCGGAAGTGACGTTGCAGTCTACGCCGAATCTTGCAACGGCAGCGCCCTTATACATGACTGCGCGTGGCTGTTATAAGGCAGGCCTGATGTTGCTTTAAGTTTCTCCAACATTTTTGAGTTACTGCTACTGTATTTGCTCACCATGTTTAGTTGTAAAGGCGGTTACCATCCCATAATCTCAAAGCGGAAGTGTCACAGATGGCTGCGCCTTAAATCGTGACTCTATATCGTCCTAGATTACAACGTGTGGTCCTGGTACAACGTATGCAAATGAAGTAAATGCTGTGTTCTTTTAGGATGGTGACCACAGGAAGTGACGTTCCAAGTAACGGCAGTTCTCCATTTTTTTCCCGCAGGTCGTTTGGACATCGCTTATAAACCTTCCGTCAGTTAGAGCGTCGCCATTTAATTTAAAAATATTCGCACTTTTTTTTAAAAGTACATGCATCCATGTTGGCTTTCCTGTATGACTCGGTTTGCGACAATAGTTCAAACGCATGCCAATGTTGCCAACACATTAATTTTCTTGTTTTTTTCTTTTGTGCGAGATGGTTTTGCGACATTAACTCTAACCCATGTAAATGTTGCAAACGCTATTTTCATCGGACCGCACGACACACCGTAAGGATTTATGTCCCTTTAAAAATTTCAACTCCGGGTTGGCAACATGATGTGAGGTGATCAGTGTTTAAAATACCCGCAAATAAACGTGCGTAATTACATTAATCTCATCTTCCGATATACCTTGTGAGTAAAAAAAAAAAAAACCGAAAACACCATTATCTGCGATCTCGGTGACCGACCTTGTGTTGGCGAGTGAACACCATTGTTTTCGCGAATGTGGTCGTTAAGATTTCAAGGACAAATCTCAAATTCAGTAGTAGAAGTTGACTTAAGACCAAGTTGAAACAAAAATAGCATAACTGCCTTTCGCTACAGATTACAACGTAAACAGAGATGTCGCATATGCGCATATGGCGCCCTCCAACGTTAACGGCGCCTTTTCACCTTTTTAACTCCTAGATGCAGCACCGTAGAATCTTCGAGCAATATAAAGAAAATAGCGGTAAATTAAAAAAAAAAAGGAACAACACTATGCAGCAGCGCCGCGAATTTTCATAAGTAAAACGAGATCACGTGACCCACATCAGCCTATTGGATGACGGAGATTCTAGAACCTGGATGCTGTGTTTAGAATATGGGAAACGCTACCGAAATGGTGAACGGGCGCCTTTAATTGCAGGTAACACTACCCTGTAAACTACTTAGAGCGACACACGCGAATTTAAGTCCAAAAGGAAACGTAAATAGGTTTCCATCTGTATTTGTTTAACCCTACTGAGCCGATTGGCTTTCCTTCCTGTTTTGTCTTTACGGAAATTTATCTGCTGGCACAAACAAACAAAACGTTTACAGTCAGTGACAAATCTTAGAAACGCAGAAAGATTTCGATAGCATGTTCAAGACATTTTTATTTATTTATTTATTTATTTAAAGGGCAATTACATCCATTTCGTAATACATACATAATACATATTTGTAATACATATTTGTAATACATATTTGTAATGGTCGCAGTCGTAGCTATAGCTACATGTT